>JAJLSG010000286.1:0-58837 GCA_030567495.1 Ambrosiozyma neoplatypodis | reverse complement strand
AAAAATCGAACTTTTGAATCTCTGCTTACGTAAATCACGGAGGTATCGTAATTTTCGATTTGATTTGATTTGAATTACTGCTTTTAGTTGAGATAAGACAAAACATCCTTGTTTGATCAGTTCATGAATAGTATTTCTTATCACAATGCTGAACCAGACTCATTCTAGATCACTATACAGTGCTTCAAGAAACTCTATTGCTTATTCTTATCTTATTTCAAGAGCAACTACTTCAACTTATCTTCCCCGGGCAATCAACCAAATTAGATATAAATCTTCTTCTAATCATCATGAAGGAGACGAAGAAGAACATGAAATTGATTTAATCACACTTCAGAAAAAAACTAAAAAAAAGAAGAGATTGCAACGTGCATTTAGTGATTTGAAATCATTGGAACAAGTTCAAAAAAATACAGATTTAATTAATGATTTATCATCAGATTCAAAATCACATATTGAATCATCTTCAAGTGTTTCATCGTCTGCCGAAAAAAAACATGGTATTAAGACAATGAGTAGATCTGGTAAAATTTCTAACTCTAATCATTTGAAAAACTTAATTTTTAATGCTAATTCCGAAAGAGTTGAATCAACAAAGAAACCCTTAAAAAAAGAATCAAATAAAAATGATTCAACTGCATTTAAAGTCATGGAAGCAATTAAAAAATCATCTAAAGAAAAAGATATTGAATTTAAAAAGGCCCCTGCAATTAGAAACACTGAATCTAAGTCTGAAAATTCTACAAAAAAATCTTCAGGCTTTGCAATTAAAGATAAAATAACCCAATCTACAATTAAATTGGAGCCAAAAATTGCTTCAACTAAACCTAATCTTGATCCTATTATTACTGAAGAAAATGTCGATACTGTTATTATTGAAAAGAAATCAGGTAATAATATAAGTAAAGAAGATGCTCCAACCCCAGCTGAAAAATCTCCCAAGAATCATATCAAGTTCGATGAACCAATGGGTTATAATTATTTTAATAGTTTATTTAAAGCTGAACAAACTTATCTCAAAGATTTTCTTTCTAAACAAGATTTAGAAACTCAAGAAACAATTGGTTTACTAGAATTATTCAAAAAATTAGTGAAATTTAATAGAAAAGTTAAGAATAAAGATTTAATGTCATTATTTTTAACAACCTTAAATAGAAATGAGCTTTATTTAAATTATTTTATTTGGCAAAATTTCAAAGTTGATAAACGTAGTTCAAAAAAAGAAGAGTTTAAAATTGCTGAAGAAGAACAAGAACAAGAACAGGAAGAAGATAAACCTGAACCCATACAGAAATCTATTGTTTTAGAAGAACAAGTTTTAGCACAACCAAAAAAGTCAAATTCTACTAAAATACAGACAGAGAAAAGTGCTGCATCCGTAAGCATTGGGGAATTAAGATCACATGTTCAATCTAAACCAATTAAATCATATAAGCATGGTTCTTTTAAAGATTTATTAGTTTCGATTAATAAAGTTTCTAAAAACTCTGATACTGTTAATGTTTTACCTAGGATGACTAAGTTAAACCCCATGCCAATCTTTGAACAACGTGATTATTCAAGAGATATTAATTCCGAAGATAAATCTGCAGCAAATGAAGTTAATGCTGAATCAATTGAAAATTTCTTAACTGAAGCTAAGAAAAAAGATGATTTACAACAAGATATGTTATTTAAAACTAAATTAAATTATGAATGGTCTAAACAACAGATGTCTGGAAATCCAAAAACTTTAGAGAATCGTAATTTTTTTACCCCAATATTGGTTCCACAGACAGTTGTTCCAATTAATTCATTAGCTTATAAATACGTTGATGGATCAGAATTCGTCGAGACTTCAAAAGGCAATGTTAATTGCTTATTGTTATACAGGGACGGTTCTGTTTCTAAAAAGTCAAAATTACAATTACCTGTTGAACAAAAAAATATCTTTAGTATTTTACAAAAAGTTCAAAAGCCAGAATTGTTTACAAGAAATATTAATAGTTTATTAAGTCGTGGTTATAAATTAATTGATGGTGACTCAACTAAATTGATATTTATTAGAGATACTCGTTCTGTATTATGGATTATCTTTAAGAATTTCATGGCTTTAATAGGTGGTGGATTTTTAAGTTTATTAGGATTAAGTTATTTTATGGATATTCCACAACAAGAATTAAAACCAATTTCAAATCCAAATCCAAATCTAATTTTACAAGACCCTAGCCCAATTGAAAAAAAATAATTTTCTATCTTTTTTTTGTACTAATGTTAGACTTTTTTTTTTGTTTCCATATTTTATTTTTATATGCATTCACCAATATTATTTATTTATTCATTCATAGTTAATTTATTTATTATTATACAGTCTTTATATTTATTAAATTAAAGTAAACATTTATTATTCCATTTTTGAATCACCATCTTCGTTATCACTTTGTTTAATAATTCTAAATTTAATAGCAGTTAAACCACCATGATCACTTTTCCAATGTCTAAACATTTTAACATTATCAACAATTGTTAAATCAGGCAATTTCCAACCAGTTTCAAAAAAATTCATTTCTTGTGTTTTTCTAATTTCTAATAAATCTTGTCTTTTAGTGGATGGTCTACCTGGTCTTCTTTGTTTAATTAATTTATTTAATTCATCTTGATCTCTATTTATAAACAGTAATGTTAAATCTTTAATTTGACTGATTGAGAACTTATCTAGTTTTTTAAATTCTTCATCTTCTTCTATTATATCATGAATGAATTGATAAATTTGAATATCATCTTGTTTTTTCAATGTATGTAAAAGTTTTCTTTGATTAATCTTATCTTCTCTTAAAGTAGCTCTTGCTAAAAGCTTAGCTTTACGTCCCTTTGGATGTAAAGGAGACCCTTTATTTCTATTTTTTAAACTCTTAGTGACTTTAGATAGTGATTTTCCTATAACCATGATTGTAAATATAAATTCCGTTGACGAAGAAACAAAAAAGAGTAGGAAATCAGGAATAAAATAAAAAAAATAAAAAAAATAAAAAAAATAAAAAAAATAAAATAAAAAAATAAAAAACGCCGCACAGCAGCAGTCTGCCATTTCGGTCACGTGCAGATTAAATTTTTCTCTTTTTCGATTTAAGTGGTAACAGTGAAAATTAAAACTGTCTTCAGACATTTAAACAATTTATTTGGATCCAGAACACTAGAAAAGAACTTTTAAATCTTCAAATCATGGTTCAACAATACACTATCGACGAATTATTAACATTTGAATCACATGGTGTTTTACCAAATGGTGTTGATTTACAACCATTTTTGGATTTAATTGAAAAAGTTAAAGAAGCAATGCTTGAGTTTGAAGAAACTCATCCAAGAAGAAAATCATTCACACATCCAAAGAAGAAGAGAGCTCCAAAAGAAATTAAACATGTTGATGATGATGGTTGGACTTCATTTGTTCCAACTAAAAAAGTTATTGATGATTCAATTACAGCAACAAATCCTTCAGCATCAGCTGCTGTCTTTGATGACGAAGATGATGGATTTACTCCAGCTACTAATAATACAAGAAATAAACAACATACTATTTTTAAATCTTCAAGTTCCAAAATCTCTTCTGGTAAGGCTGGTGTTGCCGATTCAAGAGATACTGTCGCAACTACCCAAACTTCAAAATTCAATGCTTTTGATGCTTTAAATGATGATGACGATGAATAGAGGTTTTGAAGTATATCGGTTGTTTCAGATAATCTTTAATTATTTTATCTTATACTATACTATATTTTTATGCTTTTAATGTTTTCTTTTATTAACTATTAAGTGTTCTTATTTTCTTTTATTTTCTAGTTCTCTTAACTCCTCTTTATAATAAATTGATATGTTTACATTTTATCAATATTTAACTGTGTGTTTTAATTTGTATTGATTTTTTTTCTCTTTCTCTTTTTTCTTTTATTTTTAGGATTAATTCGTGTTTTTACATTATGTTGTACAGTTTACTTTTTTTAGAAAAAAACAAAATGAAGAAAAAAAGCTATCTACCTTTTTTTATAAATTTTATTACATGTATAAGAATTTATTATTACAAACTTAATTTTTAGGTAGGAAATATAAAATTATACTAGCTATTTATTACAATAAATAATGAATTTAAAGAGTAAAGAAAAACAGAAACAGAAACAAAAACAAAAAACAAAAAAACAAAAACATAAGAAATTCGAATTATAATAATAATGACTGTAAATTAAAAAAAAAAAAGTAAGAATAAAATAAAAACAATTAATAATTAATTAAAACAAAAAATCGAAATTAAAAATTAAAAATGAAAATAAATGTAAAGAACAAAACACAAACAAGTCTATATAGCTTTTTTTCTTAGTTAATCTAAAGGCAACAAGAGAAAAAAAAAGGTTCTTTCTTTAAAAAATGAACCAAATAACTTACAATCAAGGGCTAGTAAAAATACCATTATTAATTGGTTCTGGTGGAGAAGCCAAAGCAACTTGGCTTGCACTAGCAATTGGTGCATCATAATATTCACTATCTTTTCTAAAAGTTTGAAATTGTTTTTGATAAGGATTGTCATATTTTTCATTCGTTTCTTCAGTTTCATCATCACTTAATCCTAAATCTGTAATACAATAAGCTAATCCACTCTTTTTATAATCTGATGAATTCTTTGTACTTTTTCTTGATCTCATCTTACTTTTTGGACTTGTAACATTTGATAAATTACCATTACCATTACCATTAAAGTTACCGTTAGTACTTATACCTCCATTTGTACTAAATGATGTATCAGGTGAATGATTATTTGAAACACCTGTAGCTATTATACTTCTCAATTCTTTTGCATTTGGAGCATCAATTGTCTTACCTGTACCTGCACCATCTCGAGCCATTTTAATTGTCGAACCAGCTGATATTAATGATCTAGAAGAATAACCATTAATCATTGAAGGTTGAGCTAAAGAAAAATTAGCAATTGAATTTGATCTTGATAGAACACCAGTTACATTTGGTGATAATAGTAAAGATGAATTAGTAAAAACGTTACCATTATTATTATTACCACTTGAGCCAGGTATTCCCAATGATGACAACACACCAGTTGTTGTTGTAGTTGAATTTGATAAATCAAAATTAAAATTACTATTCAAAATTGAATTTGTTGCAGTGGTTGCTTTTGAAAATGTAAATTTAGGTGGTTCTCTTGAAATTGGTCTTAATTCTAGTTCATCAGGGTTATCATCACGATCTTGTAACTCAGCAAAATCAAGCCATTTACCAACTTCTAAATTAGTTGTTAACATTGATATTATAACATCTTGAGTTAATAGAGGTATTGAAGTATTACCAATTGATTCAGACTTTTTAGCTTTTGGAATTTCAAATTCATTATACCATTGATTATTATGAATTAAACTACCAATTTGTTTTAAAGAAATTGAAGTTAATTGGGGATTTTCTAAATATTCACCAATCTGATAAAGTAAAATAATTGTTAGAGAATATTTAAAATCATTTGGATCACGTAACCATCTTTTTGTAAATCTTAAAAATGTTATAATAAAATTTAATCCAAAAGTTTTAATCATTAATGATAAAGTCGATAGAATTTGTTTATTCAAATTATCTGATTCGTGATTACAAATTTCTTCAACTGTATCTAATTGAATTGCAATTGGATTTGATTCCATCTTTTCAGTAATTAAATTCTGATAATTTGGTTTTGAAAAAATAGTTGGTTTACAATCTAATTTCAAGAAGTTTTCAATTAAATTGAACCAATTTCTTTGAATTTCAATTTTTGAACTAAATTCATCATAATCTTCGTAACTTTTAAAATCAAGTGTATAATAAAGATAATCAAAAATGCTACTTATGTAAGGTGTTTTCTTAGCATTAATTAATTCATCTTCACGAGTTGCTTGGAAAATTGCTTCCAAATTATAAATGAATAAATTTGAAAGATAATATAATTGGTTATCTGAAAATTTAGTTTTTTCCACAACGATCAATTGATAATAATAACCTAAAATTTCTTGAACCATATCATTGATTTGATTATTATAATAGACATGTTTACTTAAACTTCTAATAATATTGTTATATTCATCTTCTAAATCTTTACTAATTTTCGATTCTTTTAAAATTAATTGTTTTTCTAATTGTAAAACATCACCTAAAATTTCTTTAACTTGTAAACCAATCATATTAACATCTTCACATGATAATAAATTTGAAATAAATGTAGCTAGAGAAGATTTAGTTGAATAATCATTTGCTTTATTTAATTCTAATATTAAAATTGAAATAATTCTATATCTTAATTCAATATGAGTTTTCTTAGTACAAGCTTCAATCAACATATTAGTCCAAATTGGATCACTACCATTTTTCAAAATATAACTGATTAAAGCTTTTGTTGATAAATCAACTTGCTTTTTATTATTTGTATCAAAAAATAATTTTAGAGCTAGCATTGAACGCTCTCTTATATTTAAACTAAACTCATCAATATTATTATCAGAATTGGTAACAGTTTTAACTAATTCAGGAGATGAAGCATTTGATTCTAATTTATTCAGTAACATATTAATTGAATCTTCAATTAAAGATTTTTCAGACGTGTAAACAGCATCAACATGACAAGAAACTGCATGAGTTGATTGAATTGAAATTTTTTTCCATTCATCATCATTATTATTATTTGATTTAATTGAATCTGATAAATGAATTAAAGTAAAAGTTAAATTTAAGAAATTTTTTAGATTTGAACCATCTTGAGTAAAAATTTGTCTTTGTTGAGGTTGTAAAGCTTGACAATAATTTTCAAAAACATCTGAAGCTAATTGAGAACTATTTAAATCTTTCAATTTCAAAATTGAAAAAATTGTATGAATTATTGTTTGAGTTAAGATACCTAAATTATCTGTACACTCTTTAATTAATTCTTGTAATATATATAAGGTAACTTTTAAATGACCAACTCTACCATGAGTTACATCTGAATTTGTCTTTTTATCTAAAAATGTACAAACTTTTTCTAATTTTGTTCTTCTTGTTTTTGCATAATAAATTAAATAACTTAATTCAGCATTATTTGGCTTTGTTTCATTTCCAGGTAATTTTTTTGAAGGATAACAACGTAGAATTAACTTCTGATGTTTTGGTTTATACATGATCATATTGAAAATGTTACTTTAGTATAAGATGAATATATATGGAAAAGAACGGAATATTGTAATAAAAACGTGTTAAATTTAAAAAAAGTAGTTTAAATTGAAACCAAAATGGATGAAAACAAAAGGGAAAAATAGATTTATCTTGATGATATGGATTAGATGAATCTAATGAGCCCCTTGATTCTAAGAAAACAGGGAATAAAGTTGTGCTGGAGGGATCAAAAGATCAAGATTAAAAACATACACATGATCAATAATCAAAATTGTTACTGAGAAAATGAGCAGAAAAATATACTTCAGTGCACCAGAACATTCCGAGCGTGTAAGGGTGTGTATCTTATTCCGAGACATCTTTTTCATAAAGATTTAAAATGTTTTGATTACTACGTACGTACTTGTTCTATTCAAAAGAAGCAAGCAATTTCAATTAATCAAAATGGCTCCTATATATGTTAAAGGAGGTATTTGGTCAAATGCAGAAGATGAAGTTTTAAAAGCTGCTATTGCAAAATATGGTTTAAATCAATGGTCAAGAGTTTCATCATTACTATCGAAAAAAACTGCAAAACAATGTAAATCAAGATGGAATGAATGGTTAAATCCAACAATTAAGAAAATAGAATTCACAAAAGAAGAAGATGAGAAATTATTAAAATTAATTAAATTAAGACCAAATCAATGGAATTCAATTAGTATTGTAATGAATAGAACTGCAAATCAATGTATTGAAAGATATCAACAATTATTAGATGATAATTTAAATGAAGATTCAGATTTAAAATTAACTGGTTTAACAACTAATGTTAATGTTACTGGTGTTGATGCCTTAAATTTAAATCCCGAAACTAAACCAGCTAGACCTGATTTTGAAGAATTAGATGATGATGAAAAAGAAATGCTAAGTGAAGCTAAAGCAAGATTAGCTAATACTCAAGGTAAAAAGGCAAAACGTAAAGCTAGGGAGAAATTATTACAAGAAAGTAGAAGAGTTGCATTATTACAAAAAAGAAGAGAATTAAAACAAGTTGGTATTAATACTAAAATCAAACATAAAAAAAATTATAAAGATGAAATGGATTATAATTCTGATATTGCATTTCAAAGAGTTCCCGAGCAAGGTATTTATGATACAAATAAGGAAGAAGAATTAAATATTAAAGATAAAGATAAATTTAGTTATAAAACTGATAAATTTGGTACATATAATCAAGAAGTTGCAAAACAAAAAAAGAAAGAAAAAAGAAGAAGACAAGATATTGAAAGATTAAATGGTAATGATCCAAATGTTCAATCAAAACTAGAGAATGATGATGATCGTGATAATATTTCTAAAAGACGTAAATTAGTTTTAAGTGAGCCTGGTACCAAAGAAGATTTATTAACTAAAGAAAATAATATTGATAATAGAATTGCAGAAGCTACAAATAATTTAAATAGTAGAACATTTGAAAGATCAATTTTATTTACAAAAGTCAATGCTGAAGAAGAAGAGGAAGCAGATGAAGAAGAACCTACGAAGAAGAAAATAAAAGTTAAAAAAGAGAAGAAATCTAAGAAGTCCAAAGTTATTACATTAGGTATGAAATTAAAGAATTTACCGAAACCATTAAATGATTTTGAAATTATAGCTGAAGATATTAATACTGAAGTTATAAATCAACCCAAATTGAAGCAAGTTGATGATGAAATAGTTTTAGATAAAGGTGAAATAAAGAGACAAGAAATAATTGAAAAAGATAAATTAATTGATGAGTTAAAAGTAACACAATCTAAGAAATTAAATTTACCAATACCATTTAAAAGTGACGTTGATGCATTTAGTATAGAGTTTAAAAATGAATTAGAAAAACTCGTATTTGAAGAAATGATTAATTTAATTAAAAATGATAACGAAAAGAATACATTTAATGATTATGAATTAAAAGATTTAGTTAATGAAAGTAAGATAAGGAAAGAAGTTGAATCACAAATACAGATTGAACTTGATAAGATGAAATTAAGTAATGAAATAGATGATATTAATGATGAAGATGAAGATGAAGATATTATATCCGAAAAATTAATTGAATTATTGAAAAGTAATACAATGATATCGAAATCACTTGAAGCTGGCTTAGAAGAAAGTATAGAAGGAAAACAAATGAAGAGTGATCAATTAGTTGTTGATATCAAATCTCAATTGAAAGAAATAGGAGAACTAGAATTGGATTATCAAAGATACTTGAGCTTATCTCAAGAAGAAGAGAATGTGATGAGTAGCAGAAGACAGGTGCTCCAGGATGAACTATCTGTGCTGAATGAAGCAGTTGAGACTGCTAAGAGAGGACTATTGTATGATTGAACTGATATTACGTGTATATCCATTAATAGCAACATCAGTATAGATTTACCTAGTGTTGTACAGTAGTTAAGATTGCTCTCAGTCGTGTATAAATAGTAAATACAACGCAGTTTCCTGTTTCCAACGTTTTGCCCTTTTCCTTTCCTTTTCCTGGGTTTCTCTTCAAAGCTGTCACTTGATCATTGCTAGTAGTATCCCTGTATCATTCACAATGGACTACAGCTTTGCTTCAAGTTTCTTAAAGCTGGACTTGGATCCCATCATCTCATCATCCAATGATGGTAATAAGAATAAACTTATTATTCCAACTACCCCATCTTTAAGATCAGTTTTATCTTGCAAGAAATCAACCTTATTCTCAAAGAAAAATAGAAACATATCATCTAATTTATCAAATTCTATCATTAATAGCTCTAATACACATCCTTCAAATGATCATACTGCATGCTCTTCTACCCCATTTTTAATTAAGAAAAAAAATCAACAATTTATAGTTAATGTTTCAAATAATGATAATGAAACTACTAATAACAATTTATCAATTTCAAATAGTTTATTTGTTCCTTATTATTCCCCTTCAAATGATACCAATTCAGTTGTATCTTTAGCTGAATTACTGAGTATTGATTCTTCAACTAATAGTTCTCTGGAATGTAACATTTCTTCATTAAATAATGAGAATGAGAATGATAATGATATTACAAATTCAACTTCTTTCTTAGGTGAACCTTCAATTGATAATGATTATCCATTTTTATTAGAAACTGATTCCTCTTCTTCCGAAAGTGATTCAGATATTGGTTATGATGTTGATGATGATATTACTGGTTATTTGATTTCGACCAATTCAATTGATGTTACAAATACTAATCATCCTTTATCTGATGTTTTTAATACTTTATCAATTACTGAAAATATTGTCGATCAAGATCTTCAAACTTTTAATCCAATTACTTATCAGTCAGCCGGTTTTGATTCTAATAATGAGCAATTACAACAACGACAAAATCAAAATCAAGAAGTCATTCCTGCTAATTCAAATATCAAAAGACGTAAAAGTTTTATTGATTCAGTGACTGGTTTAATGAAGAGAACTTCTGAATCATTTGTTATTTTTTCAAATATTGATCAAGATGAAGAAGAAGAAGAAATTATTGAAATTCCATTACAAACTTTTAAAACAGTTCATAAATCATTAAAAAATCCATTATATATTAATTCAGAACTAGAAGAATTAGATAATCATTCAGATAATATAGTTAGACATCAAAGAATTAATTCAAATATAATGAGATATTTTGCATTAGATAATTCATTTTATTCAAATTTATATCCCCAATTAACATCACAAAAATTAGAATTATATTATCAAGAATATTCAAATAATTTAAATAAATTTAGCTCAATTGAAAATTTCATTGATATATTTACTGATCCAATTGCTGAAGATTCTGATGAATTTTATGATTTTCAAAGTGATTTAAAAATTGGTTTGATTTCAAAAGAAAGAATTTGGAATAAATTAATATTACCACCAAGATCATTATCATCATCAAAATCAATTAATAAATATCCAAAATATATTAAGATGGATGAAAATTGGAAACCTGAAGTTCAAAATCAATTAACAGATAATAATAAAATTAAATTATCTTATCCACCTTGGCAGAATTTAGATAATTTTTATGAATATAATTTACAAAAATTAAATAATAAAAGACAATTCAAATTTAAACCATTTGGTTATTTAAATAAAGATATTCAATTCACTGTTAAAGGTTGGTGTAATGAACGTTGGATTGGTAAATCAATCAATGATTATTAGGTTATTATTTTATTTTCAACTAATTTTTGGGAGGTATTTTTACATTTAAGTATATGGTTATGGTTAACGTTGATTATGATTATGGTTATTATTATTCTTTTTTTTTCAAATATATTTTTCTTTTTAATTTTCAATTGTATTTTGTTGGTTTTCAATGTTTGCTTTTTGTATTATTGTTGCTTAATTTTAAAAAGTTTGATCAAACTGGTTTTGTTTTATTATTTTTTTAAAATCAAATTATGATATTTTATTAATTGTTGTATTTTTATTTTTATTTTTATTTTTATTTTTATTTTTATTTTTATTTTTATTTTTATTTTTATGTACCCATTATTCTGCTATTTATTAGACTTAAAAGAAGAAGCTAGCTCTTTTTCATTGCTGTATATTATTCATTTATTATCTTTTTTTATTTTCCTTTACCTTATTGCAAAACATTTTTCTTTTTCATTATTTATTTATATTTATTCAATACTATTAAATATTTTAATATATGCTTCCAATATATTAATTACTATAATCTAAAAGCTAAAAACAACTAAAAACTAAAAACTAAAAACTAAAAACTCAAAATGCATTTATACGGGGGATGATATCTAGAAAAAAAGAACATTAAATAAATAAAGAAATTAAGAAAAAACAATTAAATAAATAAGAAAAAAAAAAAAACAATTAAAACACAATGTAATATCAAACAATTGTTCTTGTTGTTGCTGATTCACCATCTTGATGATGCTTTTCAAAACCTTGTCTAGCAACTTTTTCAGCTTCAATCTTAGCTCTTTCAGGATCTAAATATTTCCAAGTTTCATTAATTGGATTTAATTCATTTTTATCATTTAAATCCATTTCAATTGATAATGGGATACCATTTGGAATATTAATCTTAGAAATTGAATGATCATCAATTTCAAATAAATATTTTAATAAAGCTCTAACAATTGAACCATGAGTAACAATTAAAACAGTTCTACCTTTTTTTAATTCAATTTCGATATGATCTTTATAATAAGGAATCAATCTATCCATTGTCATCTTTAATGATTCACCTTTTGGTAATTTATTAAAATCAGGTTCTTCTAATAAATATCTTTTATCATCACTTGAAAAAAATTCATCATTTGAATTACTTAATGGTGGACAACCAACATAAGCTCTTCTCCAAAACATATATTTTTCTTCACCATATTTTTTCAAAACTTCAGATTTATTATGACCTTGTAAAACTCCATAATGTCTTTCATTTAATCTCCAAGTTTTATAAGTATCTAAATATTCTAAATCTAATTCATCTAATATAATATTTGTTGTTTGATTTGCTCTTGTTAATTTTGATGTAAAAACAATTTCAGGAATTAAATCATATTGTTTAATTAAACTTGCTGTATGTTTTGCTTGTTCTTCACCTTTTTCTGATAATCTAATATCAACCCATCCACAGAATAAATTGTCTTTATTCCATAATGATTCTCCATGTCTTACCAAGATTAAAGTTCCAGTCATCTTGTTGATTTGCTCTTCAATATATAATGTGTAAGTATAGGTGTATGTTAAACTATGAAATATTAAAATAAAGAGAAACTACAGGTCTATTTTTAAGTTGTAAGACAGCTGTCTTTTAATTGAAATCCAGGAAACCTTCAGTAATTTATAGAATTAAGAAAACGTGGAAAACAGATTAAAATGAAAAAAATAGGATAAGATGATTGCCGGAGGAAAAGAAGCCGCAAACACAGCCGGAGGTCTTCAAATCGAATTTTATACATAGGTTAATTTTTAATATAATACAGTGTATTGTTGATCAGTAGCTATAGATTAAAGATAATCAAAGTATAGAAGAGCAGAACAGAAAGACAGAATTTAAAACAAAATAGAAATAAAAAAAAAACACTATATATGAATAGTAAATGGTAATTTAATTTACAGAACTGATTTAAGAAAAACAACACAATTAAATCTAATTTATATTATCTATTTCACTATTTGGTAGACCAGGCTTCTTTATCTTCTTTGCTTAATGATCTCCATTTAGCAGCAGCAGCTGTCACTGTATTGGTGGCTCCTTCTTTTGAACTAACAGGGAATTGTTTGAAATAATCTGAAATAAACTTCAAGTAACCTGTTGGTTTTTTAGGTGGATATTTCAGTTTCCAAGCTTCAATATCCTTCAAATATTGGTCGTGTAGTTGCTTAGCTTCATTATAATATTCAACCTTAGATTCTTCTGACATGGTTTTCCAAGCTTCTGAAAGAGATCTGGAAGTAGCAAGGAAAGCTGCTTTATCATGTGATTCCCCAGAAAATTTCTTATAGTTGTGTTTAACAAATAAAACATACACTCCAGGAGACTGTTTTGGTTTATCTAATTGCTTTTGAGGAATAACAGGCTTCTTCTTTTTTAAAGCAGCAGCAGCTTTCTTCTTCTTTAAAGCATCGGCCTTCTTCTTTTTTAAAGCAGCAGCTTTCTTCTTCTTAGCATCAGTAGCTTTCTTTTTCTTTAAAGCAGCAGCTTTCTTCTTGGTCTTAGTATCAGCAGCTTTCTTCTTAGTTGTAGTCTTCTTTGCGGTTGCCTTCTTTTTGGTAGTCTTCTTTGCGGTAGTTGTCTTCTTTGCGGTAGCTGCAGTTTTCTTCTTGGTTGCTGGTTTCTTAGTAGCTTCAGCTTTTCTCAAGATTGGAGAAGTAGAAATAAAACGTGTTGAAACGATAGATGGAGATAATTGATGAGTACATGTTCTAAAGTAGTTGGCCCTAACAATTGGAACAGCTGCTTTTGCTAAAGAGAGCCTAGTGAATTGAGTAGCCAATTGCCTAACTGATGTTGCTAGCATTGTGAATAATAGTGTCTTGTAAAGTTGTAATGTAATGAGTCCAAATGTGTTGGTTGTTGTTAAACTCTCCTGTGAGTCTGTGACATCCAAAAATCAAAACAAACAAGCGGTGCGCCACAGTGGCACATTTGTGCTCAGCCACTACAACAAATGTTCTGTCGTGATTAACTTCAATTCAATTCAATTAAAATATACAAACTACTATAAAATACTTTATTTTTCATCATCTAACGGATAAACAGTTGGGTCCCAGCCAGTGACACCATATTCATCTAAGTCATCTAATTTTTTATAATCTTCATTACTTAACTTGATTTCTAAACTTTGAAAATTTGGTAATAATCTGGATTCAGTAACTGTTTTAGGTAATGAAATGAAACCATGATGTTGTGACCAAGAAATCAAAACTTGAGCATTTGAAATATTATATTTACTAGCCAATTCTTTGATTAATGGTTCATTTAATCTTTGATTACGCACTAAACCTCTAGCTAATGGACTATAAGCTTCTGCATGAATATCATTTTCTTTTAAGAATTCAATTAAATCAGAACGACCTAACCAAGGATGCAATTCAACTTGATCAATAGCTGGTTTAATTTTTAAATCTGGGTATGATAGTAATTCTTTTAAATGTTTAATACCATAATTTGAAACACCAATTGATTTAACTTTACCTGATTCAACAGCTTCTTCTAATGCTTTCCAAGTACCTTTTCTTCTTTCATAATTTGATTGAGGTGAATGAATTAAAAATAAATCAATATAATCAATTGATTCAGCTTTTTTTAATGATTCAGCAATTGCAGTTTTAGTAGTTTCATAACCATGTGCTGTATCATAAATTTTAGTTGTATAAAAAACATCAGATCTTTTATTATTAATTGGATCAATTGAAATCCATTTTGCAATAGCATCTGCAACTTCTTTTTCATTCTTGTAAGCAATTGCTGAATCAAAATGTCTGTAACCGATTTCTAATGCTTTTATAACAATATCACCAACAACATCAGTTGGTGATTGATAAACACCTAAACCTAATGAAGGAATTGAATAACCTGAATTTAATTTGACTAGTGGTGCTTTTAGAGACATTTGATTTAACTATATAACTGAATAGTACTAATATATATTGAGATTAATAATTCAATTGAGTAGTTTGAGGGAGTTTGGGAGGTATTTATAGGAAGTTTGGATTTGTAAGAGCTTATCGAATTATCTCCACGCTTTATCCGATCCACAACAATTGAGTGTGTAAAGTAAACTATGGCTTAATTTGTTCAATTGGTGTTTTTTACAAATTTATGAACGTAAATTAAATAGATTAATAAATTAAAGGAAATTAATCTTATATAAGACAAGATAATCAATAATAATAATTGAGTTCATATATTCAATCAATGAAAATTATATAAAACTATGTAGATAAATTTTACAGATCAAATTATTCTTTTTTTTCGTTATCTAATGGATAAACAGTTGGATCCCAACAAATAACATCATAACTATCTAAAGCATTCAATCTTTTAACATCTTCATCACTTAATTTAACTTCAACACTTTGTAAATTAGGTAATAATCTAGCTTCAGTAACAGTTTTTGGTAATGGAATAAAACCATTGGCTAAAGACCAAGCAATTAAAACTTGGGCATTTGAAATGTTGTATTTATCAGCTAATTCTTTAACTAATGGATCATTAATCTTTTGATTTTTTGCTTCACCCCTAGCTAAAGGGCTATAAGCTTCTGGGTAAATACCTTCGGATTTCAAATAATCAACTAATTCAGAACGAGTTAACCAAGGATGCAATTCAATTTGATCAACTGCTGGTCTAATCTTTAAATCAGGATAAGCTAGTAATTCTTTTAAATGCTTGATACCATAATTAGAAACACCAATATTTTTAACTTTACCAGATTCAACAGCTTCTTGTAAAGCTAACCAAGTACCATGTCTCTTTTCATAATTTGATTGAGGTGAATGAACTAAGAATAAATCAATATATTCAATTGATTTAACTTTTTCTAAAGATTCAGCAATTGCAGTTTTAGTAGCTTCATAACCATGATATGCATCCCAAATCTTAGTTGTAAAAAAGATATCTGATCTTTTATTGTTAATTGGATCTTTTGCAATCCATTGAGCAATACCTTCAGCAGTTTCTTGTTCATTTTTATAAATTTCAGCAGAATCGAAATGTCTATAACCATTTTCTAAAGCTTTAACGACAACATCTGTAATGATATTAGCAGGAGATTCATAAACACCTAAACCTAAAGCTGGGATTGAGTTACCTGAGTTTAATTTAATTAGAGGAGCAAAGACCATGATTAATCAATTTGAATTGGAATGAATTGAGATATAAGATAAGAAATCTCCTTTAACCACCACTGAAAAAGTTCGAAAAACAAGGAAATCAAGGTATATTTATACTATTCTCTGAAATGTGGCTTCTTTCAGTTCTTTTAGTAATCAGATCTCGGATATACGCACGTGACCTCGGCGATACCACAATCGCTGCGCCACCCGCGCCACCCATGACTCCATTTAAGAAATCAACCAAGATAGAGATTACAACTGAATAAAGGTGTTTCATCCTCCTTTTAGTGATTCCTTTTAAATGTCAATTTCCCTTATCTTAGGTCCATCTTACTCTTCTTCATTGCTTCTACAATCAACAGCTTTCTGCTCTTCTCAAATGTTAAAATCAACTCTTAGATCTTACTCAAACATTAGATTGAACTCTAATCCTAAACCAATAACAATCGCCACTCAAAAAAGGTTTGCCTCTTTAATAACTTCACCAAATGATCCTAAACTAGCTAATTTATTATCAAGATTAGAAAAATTTGATAAAGAATCTAATATATTCAATCAACTTGATGATTTATATTTATTAACTCAAAGAAAAGGTTTCTTTAATATTAGTTCGAATAATTTAGAATTCTTATCAAATTCCCATAAAATTAATAATAATTATACAAATTTATATAATTTCAATGATTTAAATCAATTAGTTTCAAATCAATATTCAAATATGTTATTGTTACCTCCAACTCCTTCTCAACAAATATCAAGTATTACATCCTCATTAACTGATCCTTTAATGAATGCTGCTAATATCCCGGGTCTAACTGTTTTTAATAGTAATGGTTATTCAAATAGTATAGCATTTGGTAGAAATTCTCCAGTTGATAAATACTTGAAATTATTAAACAATTTAGCTAAAAATGATGTTGAATTAAAATCAAAAATTGAAAATGTTTTAAAAAGTTTTGATAAAGAAGATGATTTTTTCTTTAATTATGTTTTACAATTTTGGATTAATGGAAAGAATTTTAATAAATCAAAATTAAAGAAAGATAATAATAATGCTAATACTGGTGGTATTAATCATTCTGGGTTGGGTTTATAATAAATCTATTATATGTTACATATATAATTTCATTAAATGTTTTTATAGATTAACTTTTTTTTCTTCTTTGTCTTTTACCTACTGGTGTTCTGGAACACAGTTATGATTCTTTCCACTATACTATTACATTTTATTATTGCCGGCATTATATTTTATCTTTATTATTATTTGGTTATTTGAGTTTTTTTTCTTTTTTAGCTGTTTGGGTGCACTCACTATATTTATTTTACATACACTTTTTTTTTCTGTTTTTTTTGTTTGATTTAGTAAACATATAATTTTTATATTTTCACTGTATATCTAGGGCAAACTAATTTACTAATCTTATTCTAACCTATTTTTCTTCTTTTTATAATGAACTTGAACTTATCAAAAATTAATTAAATTAAAATAAAAAAATGGGTTTCTCAGAATGGTTTAATGGTTTAACAAGTGGTCAAAAAAAAATTGTTATTACTTCTCCATTAGCTCTCGGTTTAGTTGTTTTAATTATTGTTATTATATGGAATGCTATAATTAATGCTAGAAATAACAAGAGAGCAGAAACAACAGATTTAGAATTACAATCTACAACACAAATAAATTCCAATTCTAATCCTAATGATCCATTTTCTGATGTTAATTTATCAAATCTTCAAAAAAGAAGAAATGAAAATCCATTTGATGATCCAAGTGATTTAAATTCAGTTGAATTTGATGATGATGCTGTTTTAGATGAACACATTTTAAATCATTTAGATTTACCTGCTCCTTCTCCAACTCATAAAAAAATGAATGATTAATTCTTGCTACCATATTTGGTGTTTATATATTGTTTTTTTCTTATACATGTATGTTCTTTTAATTGAAATAAATTATATTAAGCTTTAATAAATACATGTAAATAAATAAATAAATAAATAAATAAGAAATTAATAGAAGATTTAATTTATTTATCTTCAGGTAAAAACAATTCCTCATCATTAATATCATTATCATCATGAGAATTATTATCGATTAATTCTTGTTTTTGTTTTTCTTGTTCTTGAATCTTTTCATAATTAATATCCCAAATAGTTTTAACTCCAACATCATGTAAATGATCCCACCAAATTAATTCAGCTGGATCTAAATCAGGTTCACACCAAACAAATGATTCACCAGAACTATACCAATATTGTCTTAACATAACTTCTTGTTCAGGTTCATTAACAATAAAACCTAATTTTTTAACTCTTGAAACAATATCTTTTGTAGCAAAACCTTCTTCACCATTGATTTCAGCATCTGATAAAACAACTTTTGAACACATTTTTAATTCATTTAATTTAATAAACCAATTATGTGGTAATGTATGTTTTTCATATAATAAATTACCATTTTCTAAACCTTTTGATGAAAATGCTAAACTTGCTAAAAATCCACAATTAACTAAATATGAAACAACAGATGCATATAATCCATAAATACCATAATTACCATAATGCATAATTTCAGGATATCTAATACTTAACCAAATATGAGTTAATGCTAATAAAGCTGTTGTACCACCAAATGAATAGCCAAATAATTTCCACATTTTATTAATTTGTTTCTTTTGATATCTTGTTGTACTTGCAGTTAATTCAATTAAATCTAATGCATTATGAAATTGTCCATCCCAAATTAATCTTTTAAATGGTATATTTAAAATTGAATATGGTATTATAAAATTTAAATTTTTTGAATGATAAGTTAAAATTATTAAATTTATAAAATTTATATTTAATTTTGAATTTAAATTATTATTTGAAAATTTAAATAATTCTTCAATTTTAAATTCATTTAATTTTAAATTATCTAATTTTAATAATTTTTTTAATAAACTATTTGATTTTTCAAATAATTCATTATCATTATTATCATTATTAAAATTATGATTATTTGATTCATTAATTGAATCTTGAAACAATTTAACTGATTTGATATGATCTATTATTTTTGATTCTTGAATTTGATTGTTTTGTAAATCTTTTGAAATTATTGATTCTAATGAATTAAACCTTGAATTAAATAAATCTGTTGATGTTTTAATTGTTGATTGAAACCTTATACCTAAAGACCTTATCATAAAACCTGATTTTCTAAACATTTTCTATAGTTTTTCCAATAAAAATCCATAAAATTTCAATTTCCTTATCTCTTCTTTTCTTACAGTTATTCAGTTATTCAAATTAATTTGTTAGTGGGGTATTTCCGGATCCGGTGCACGGATGTGGCGTGTGCACAGCCCGGAAAATAATTTTATTTTTTTTATTTTTTTATTTTTTTTCACTTTTTTTTTAGTTATCTTTAATCCTGTTTAATGGTGTTTTTAATACTTTTTATTAGTCCATATCATAAATAATACAAGATGGCTGCTCCAACTGCTGTTAAAGAACAACAACCAGAAAATATAATAACTCAAGCTGATCCAATAGAACAAGACGATGTTTTAATCGATACAGCTATGGATGAAGATTTAAAAGATGATTCAAATCAACAAGAACAATCACAACAACAACAACAACAAAATAATAAGAAACCACAAGCAGGTTTAGTGCTAGATGAATCAGGAAAACCAAGATTTCAATCACAATCAAATTCAAGTATGAAAGTGAAATTAGAATCAAGAAAAGTTTCAATCCCACCACATAGATTATCACCATTAAAAAATGCATGGCCAAAAATTTATCCTCCTTTAGTGGAGCATCTAAAATTACAAGTCAGAATGAATCTAAGGACTAAAAATGTTGAATTAAGAACATGTAAAAAAACAACTGATGAAGGTGCTTTACAAAAAGGTGCTGATTTCATTAAAGCTTTTTCATTAGGTTTTGATATTGATGATGCTATTGCTTTATTAAGATTAGATGATTTATATATTGAATCTTTTGAAGTTAAAGATGTTAAAACTTTACATGGTGATCATTTATCAAGAGCTATTGGTAGAATTGCTGGTAAAGATGGTAAAACTAAATTTGCAATTGAAAATGCAACTAGAACAAGAATAGTGTTGGCTGATTCTAAAATTCATATTTTAGGTGGATTTTCTCATATTAGAATGGCTAGAGAAGCTGTCATGAGTTTAATTTTAGGTAGTCCTCCAGGTAAGGTTTATGGTAATTTAAGAACTGTTGCTTCAAGATTAAAAGAAAGATACTAAATTAAAATTAGTTTTCTTTTCTATTAAATTAATGTATAATTGTTTTTACTTTTACTGTACCATTTTCGCATATAATTATAAAATACAGATTTATTTCTTCTTTTTTTAAAAAACATACTGTAAAATTGAATCATTTTATATATAAATACTAAGAAAAAAAATAAACAACAATAATAAAAAAAATATACAAATTAACAAATAAATAATAGAAAATAAAATAAAATAAAAAATGAAAATAAAACAAATTAAACTTAAAATAAAAAAGTATATAGGGTATATAAAACCAATAATGCTAATCAATGCATAACAAATGAAAGAAAACAAAAACGATAAAGAAATAAAACACAAAAAACCAAGATAAAACAATTGAAATAAAATAAAAAAAAAAACAAAGCCAAATTAATAATAATAAAAAAAAAACATAATATAATGATCTAGTAATCTAAAAGAGATTCAGTGACATCTCTTAATAATTTAAATTGATAAGCATCTGCAACATTTTCATAAACTCTCAAAATCTTTAAAACTTCTTTCTTAGAAATAGTACTAACCCAAGTACCTGAACATGAACAATGTGAAGATAATTCATTTTCTCTAGTTTTTGAACATTTGTTACATCTGTAATCTTGAGTTAAATATTTGGTAATCAATTTATTGAATTCAAAAATTAATTTTTCTTCAATGATTAATTTGTTAAATGGTCTATCACATGATTCACAATTCCAAATTGAAGATTCATCATCTTTACAGATATCAAGATCTCTTGTATGATTACAATAATCACAAACCCATTGTGGAATAACTAAAGATGTGGAAGGGTTTTGGAATAAACCATCTTCACTAAATTCCTTAATATCAAATAAATTCAAAATTTCTTTACGTAACATTCTAACTTCAATATTTCTTCTCTTTGATAAACTTAAGATATGACAAATAAATTTAATCATTTCTAAAGTTGGATTAGTCATATTCAAATAAGAACCAGCAAGTTTTGGAAATTTGAAATCTTCACCCATAACTGGATCTAAAATAGTTTCATTTTGTTTAGCAATTAAATTCTTAATTCTTTTCAATAATGGAGATCTGAAATATTCACAAACACCTTTACTGAAATCTTCTTCTTCTAAATCATTATTATTTTTACCATTAATAAACCATTTATTATTCTTTAAAATTTGAGTAATTTGAGTTCTTCTTGGAGTTGATGGAACACTTTGAGTACTATTACCACTAGATTTGAATTCACTATTTCTATGATTAATTAATGCATCCAATATCATTAAAGTCCATTCTTGAAATTCTTGTTGTAAAATTGGAGGTAAGAAATTCTTAATTTGCCATTTTGAAACAAATTCTAATTTTTGTTGATCATCTTCAGATGCTTCAATCTCTTGACAATAACTACCACAATAATTAAATTGATCCATCCAAACTAACATATCCCAATATCTAATAACACTTAATTCTAAGAAATTAAACAGTGGTTTTGCTCTAATTGCAGAAATAACATATTGACCATATGCATATGAATTACCAACTTGAGTTTTATTTGTTCTAATAACTGCTTTATTTCTATCAGCATATATAATTGATGAACCTAATCTTTTAAACCCACCTAAAACTTGAGCTAAACTCTTTTTAGTCAAATTATGAACATGATAATGTAATGAAGAATCATATAAGAAAGAGGATGGATTACGATACCAAGCAATAAAACCATGAATCATTGAATCAGCATTAACATCATCTTTAATTGCATCATCCCACCAAGTTTTAACTAAACTTCTTAAAGCAGATAAAGCAGGACCAGAAAATGAATCTTCAGCAAATGTACCACCTTTCAATTCAGAATTTCCATCTTCATTTAAATCATCATAAACACCTTCAGCTTCATTAATTAATGTTGAAGTTAAAATTGTATTAATTGTTAAATTCTTAATTTCAAGTTCAATACAAACACTTTCATAAATTTCAGGTCTATTAACAGTTGGAAATTCAAATGTTTCTTCAATACTTAAATTCAATTTGTCTTTTTCAGAACCACCATAATCTGGGTTAGAACTTGGAGACCACCATAAAACAATATTTGATTCAATCAATTTTCTAGCATATTCAATATCAATTAAATAAGCCATATTATCAACTTGTAAATTACATAATGGAATATTACCATATTTAGCTAATGAAATCATTTTGGTAATCCAACCAGCTAATGATAAATAATGATTAATAATTCTTTTAGTTAATAATGCTTGCCATGATAAAGCATTTAATTGAATTTCATTAACTTTCATTTTCAAATTTGGTAAATTAGATGTAGCTTTTAAAATCTTAGTTAATTTATCAGAAACTGGAGATTGAACAACAAACAATGGTTTAGATGCACTTTGTTCTGAAACTGAACCAATTTTTGAATTTAATTTCTTATAAATTTTAGAAATATCAGTAAAATAATGAGCTTCAAAATTCATTTCTTCTTTGTAATCAATAATATTATAATATTTAGCAAAAGAATCTTTTTTACTTTTAAACATATCTTGATAATAACTTGAAATATTAGTTGGTAATTGTTGTGCATTAGCTGATGGTTTTAAAATATAGACTGTAGCTTCAGACTTTGCAGAATCAAATAATGTAAAAATTTCATAACCATTAGAAACAATATGAAGTAAATAAAGTAAACCCATTGAAAAACGTGTTAAATAATTATCAGCATTTAATGGTTTTAGAGCTTTTTGATCAAACCCTTTTTCTAAAGATCTAGCTAATGAACCAATTTGATCTTCATTAAATTTAACACAAGTACCAATTTCCATAATTGCTCTTTCAGTTGATTGAATATTAGATTCATAAATACCAGAAACATATGTATTATTTAAAACACTATCAACTTGATTCATTTGATCATTGAATGTAGATTCAGGCATAACAGCTTTATATAAATTAGATGATGATTGACCATTTGGTAATGTTTCAACTGCTTTAGAAATTTCACAATTTGAAGGAATTGAATCTTTTGGAAATTTATCTGATTTATAATTAATGAAAATTTTCTTAGAAACATGAATTGATAAAGTTTGAACCTTTCCATTGATTAAAACAAAAGCTTTTAAATAACCAGGACGTGAACCATCTTCAGAATATTGAATAACTTGCCATTGTGAAGTAACATAGTTTTCAGCTTGTCTTCTAATCATACTACCCATTGCAGATTGATCAGTATTTTGAAAATTACCAAATAATTTAGTTCTTCTTTGTCTTTCTTGAGCTTGAAGTTTCCATTTTAATTTTTGATATTTCAAAAATCCAGCATAATCAGTTAATGGATCAGGCATTGGTTGATTTAAAATACGTTGATTTTCTTCATCATTTGATTCTTTTTCAGCTAATCTTCTCTTTTTTGAAGTAACTTTACCAACTTTTGGACCACGACCATTTAATGCTGAACCATTACCAAAATCTTCAATATCTTGCATTGTATTAGTAACATCAGCCATAACTGGTTTAGAACCTTTTGGAGCTTTAGTAAAAAAATTAGTTAAATGTGATTGTTTCAATTTATCATTTCTAATATCAATTTGTTTTTGTAGCCAATCTGGATGAGCAACTCTTGGAACTGGATTACTAACACCTTGTAAAGCAGCTGGAATGGTAATAATTTTCTGAACAACAGAACCTAATCTTTCTCTATAGTAATTCCAATCAATCATTGATCTTGGATCAAAGTTTTCTAAAGTTGGATCAATTAACCATCTTCTTAAAAATTTTCTCTTAACAACTAAATCAGATGAAAATATAGCAGTTGGAATAGCTCTTTCAGTAACTGGAGCATTTATTGGTCTATCAGCAATAACATATTTACAGGCTAAACCTTTATCTTTAACCATTTCTTCACCTAAGAATTCACCTAATCTTTTAGCAGTTGTAATTGAAGTAGATTTTTGAGTACCATATTCTTCTAAACTTTTAGACATACTTCTATTTTCACAAATTAATTCAATTAAATCTTCATCTTCTAACATTCCACCTTTAGTTTCTAAAACATCTAACCATCTATTAGCAACGTTAGCAACTGCTCCATAACAACCTTCTAATGTATCACCATCTAAGAAAAGTTTAAAAATATCAGATTGGAAATTTTTAATTAGTTGCAATTCACCTCTTCTTTTTAATTCAAAACCTTTTAATTCAGCTAATGAACCATCAAAATTAAAAACAGCATATCTTTTCTTTAAACCTTTACCTTCTTCTTTAGATGTTGGTAAAATCATAGCTTTATAAGGACCATCAACTTCAAAGAAAATTGAATTATCAGAATGAGTTTCATATTTTAATTTAATTGGATCAACTAAAGTTTGGTATTGATGATTTGTGAATTTTTGATGAACTAAATAATTTAACATTGAACAAGGATAAGAAGTGAAAAGAGTTTTACCATTCTTTAATTTAAATTTAAAATTTTCAGGAAAACTTTTTGGTAAAATACACCAAATACCATCAGTATCTAATTCTAAAGGTCTACCAAGTCTTTCAACTAAAGCTCTGGCCATTTGAATAATTGTTGCACCAGTTAAACATGTGATACCTGCCATTTCCATTGAATACCATCTTGAACCTTTTCTCATCACATAACCATAAAATGAATTTAAAATAACTTTATGAGCCAATTGCATAGAATCATATAAAACAACCATTTTCTTAGCTTCATCAACTGCATGTTTATCAGATTTATCAATTGAAGAAACTTTTCCTTTCCAAACTTTAGCTAAACCTTTGAATTCATAACGTCTATCTCTAAAATCTCTAACTGTATTAACATAAAATGGATTTTCTCTTTGACAAACAATAGCTTCTCTTTCAGCAGTTTCAGTCTTTTTAATTCTATGATAAACTTTTCTTGAATAATCAGCAATTCTTTTTTTAATATGTGCAGCTTGTTCAGAATAAGATAATTCATCAAATGATCTTCTTGGACCACCAAGTTTTCTAGCAGGAAAAGTTTCATTTTGACATGCATTTTTAATCATATTATATTCATTCATTTCAGCTGGATAATATTCACCTCTCCAAGCCCAAGTTAATCTTCTATCACAATTTTTACCAGGTCTATTAAAATCACAAGCAGCACAGTCTTTTTCTGATTTCATTGAATCAGGTTGTAATCTATTACTACACATAATATTTGGATACATTGAAGCAACATCGACATGATAAATTAATGGAACTTCTCTTCTTTTTGGATTATCTTTTAATATTAATAATTCTTCTTTAATTTGATTATAAATTTCATCAAAATTAGTAACATCATCTAATGATTTTTTACCTTCAACAGTAATTGCAAATTTTAAAGCATCATCTAAATCATTTAAAATTTCATCAATTGCAGTTGGATCAATTGTAAAATCACTTTCTAAATCAGCTCTGAAAACACCAGCTTCTAAAGATTCAACATGACCACCAACATAAGTTTCAGATTCTAATAAATGACCATCATAAAATCTTTCTAATGGATCTGTATGTTTATTTGGTAATAAAATTCCACGTTCATAAGCTTGAACCATTAATAACATTTCACATAAAGTACCAGTACCTTTTCGAAGAACTTCATCAGGATTCAATGGAATAATAGTACATAAAGAAAAAATGAATGGATGAACATATTTGTAATATAAATAATAAGTTGCAACAGCATCAGAAACAGAATATTCAGATAACAATTGAGGTTTTTCATAAGCATAAGGAGTCATTAATTCAGGATCTAATTCAGTTGGATTATAACCTAATTTAACAGTTGTAACAGCTTTTAAACCTTGAGAACCTTGAGGTAAATAAGAATCTCTTTTAACCCATCTAAAACAATCCATATGAACACAATAATTAGATTTATATTCACCTTCGTTATCTTTAGCAAAACCAATTTCTTTAAACATATCTAAATCATGATTAGAAGCTCTAGCTTCAACAAAAGGCCAATCAAAAAAATCACCATTAAAAGTAGCTATAACAGTTGGTTTAACATCTCTAATATGTTCAAAAAATCTTTCTAATAATGCTTTTTCATTAGCTTCATTAAATATAGTAAATTGACCTGGATATTCAGGTTTTGGAGTATATTCAAAATCATCTATATCTTCACTAATAATTTCTCTATTTGTAATTAAATAACCATCACCATCAATCATATAAGAAATCATCATAACTTGATCAATAGAACTATCAGGGAATTTTAAAGGAGCTTTAGTTGTTTCTATATCAAAAGCTAAAACAACAGGATCAGCAAATGCAATTTTAGATGGATCTTCAGTTAAATTAGCTCCTTCTTCAGTAACTTCAACAGTATACCATTTACCAACTCTAATATTTTTATCAATGGCAACACGAACATGGTATGGAACATCATATTCTCTTATATCTTCAATTAATTCAGAAGCATCAGCATGTTTAGGACCATCTTGTTCTTCATCTATATCTTCCATTATTATATCATCATCATTATTATTATTATTATTTAAATAGATATTATAATTCAAATCAACATTAGAATAAATATCTTTTGATTCTTGTAATGATTTATTTCTTTGAATAATTGGATTTAAAATTCTTCTAGCTTCTAATAAATCTGAAATATTATGAAAATTTAATCTTAATAGTGATCTCTTTAAACCAATTAAATGATTTGGTAAATCTAAATCTTCTTTATCTTCTCTATTTAATTTTTTTAAAACACCTTCTAAAGTTTTTCTTAGCCATTCTTCAACTTCAACTTCAAGACCTTGTTTACAAATAAGTAAAAAATAAGGATCATATTGAACACTAGCTTTGAAAGAACCACCTTCTTCATCTAAGAAATAATAATCAACACCAGAAGTACCAGCAATAACATCATTTGAAGGTATAGTTGTTGCATGCATATTAACTAACCAACCAGTCTTTTTAGTACCTGATTCAAAACGATCAAAACCAAAAACTGTATCGATAGTATCTATTTCTTTAACTAAATCTAGTTTTGATTTAATATTGTTATTGTTGAAGTTATTGTTATTATTAAAACCACCAGATTGAAATGCATTTTGTTTGGTGTTTCTTGAAAAGACATTATAATTTTTGTCTTGATTGTTTGAGTTATCTTGTCGTTTATTTTTCACAAATCTAGCTGAGGTAGAGCCTTTGAAGCCACCTCTAGAAGACATGATGTAGATTTGATGTTATATATATTATAAGGATGTGTTTGTAGGTGTAGAACCAACAAGAAACGAACACCAAAACCCAAAACTCTTCACCTTGTAACGCGTTAATTGAAAATGGAAAATCAGAAACGCGTGGCGCAGTCGCAGTGGCACAGCTCTCTCACCCGCCACGCGCAGTTTCAAATCAAAAAGCTGTTTTTGCGTTTGCTTTTACACGTTTCCAGTACTCCTTCTCTTTCTCTGATTCCCTTCACTTCCTACATTTCATACCATGTATAACCCTTACGCTAATCAGCAAGACCCATACAAACCGCAGGCTTCTCAACAGCAACAACACAACCCTTACCAACCTCAACCTCAGGTTCAGCAACAACAGCAACAACAGCAATCAGTTCCACATGTTGGTGTTGGTTCTGCAGCTGGTAACTTCCAATTTTATCAATCACAACCTCAATATACTCAACAACAACAGGTCCCGCAAAATGTTGGTGGTGTTGGTGTCACTGCTAATCAAATTCCAAATGCTAATACTGCCAATCAAAATAATATGAATAATAATTTTAATACTTTTTTCACTGATCCAACAGCTCAAATGGGTTTACATTTTTCTCAATCTGCTTTTAATGCATCTCAGCAATATATGCAAAGTAATTTTGGTCAATATATGAATGATTCAGAAATCAAATATTATTTTAAAGTTTCTAATTCTTATGTTATGAAGAAATTATTTTTAATTTTATTTCCTTATAAAAATAAAACTTGGACAAGACAGTATAGAACTTCAACAGATGTTTCAAGTCCTAATTCACAACCTACAGAAATTTATGCTAGTCCAATTGAAGATGTTAATGCACCAGATTTATATATTCCATTAATGGCTTTTCTGTCGTATATTTTATTATGGGCATTATTCTCTGGTTTACAAGGTGATTTCCATCCACAACTGTTAGGAAATGCTACAACAAAAACATTAGCTTGTTATTTAGCTGATTTTGTATCATTAAAAGTTTCATTCTATGTTTTAGGTATCTCATCAAAAAATAGTAAATTATGGGATTTAATTAGTTATAGTGGATATAAATTTGTTAGTGTTTTAGTTTTAATGATTGTTAAATATTTAGTGTCAGGATCATTTTTCCTCACTTGGACATCCTATTTTGTTGTTGTTTTTTCATTGGGATTTTTTATGATGAGATCATTAAAATATGTTGTTTTACCTAGTGGATTGGAGTCAGGTAATCTTTCCAGTGGAGCCAAAAGAATTAGAACACAATACTTGTTTGCGTACTCTTTTGTGGTTCAAGCTGTTATGGTGTGGTTGATGGCATAATTCTAACTATATAGTATTTATCTATGTATTTAATAAACTAACTAATTATAAGAATAGGAGTACTATAGTACTAGTACTAGTACTAGTTAACGTTAAGATATCACGTGCCCTCCTCACGTGCGGTTACCCGCCCTCTTCTCATTTCCATTTCCTCCTACAAAAAAAAAATTTTCATTTCAACCTTTCTCCTTCTGTCTCTACTCCCTTTCTCTTCTACCAAACCAAAAGCTTTAATCAACAATTATTATACATAAAAATGGGTATGTATTCATTATTACCTTATTCAACTTGATCCTGTTTTAAATTTATAGAATTGAAATTATATCACTTGATGTTCAATCATCAATCTTTAAATCCATCTCATTTGAACACCTAACAGCTTAAATTTCAACCGGACTTCAAACTTCAAACATCAAGTATAATCATCTTAATTTATTCATTCAATCAAATCAATATCATAGTCTATTACTATAATAAGGATGGTTGATATCATATAATCATTTGATGTTTAACTTGGTTTTTCAATTTCAACGGATTTTAAGCTTCTCAATAATTTTTTATAAATTTTTTTTTTTTTTGCTTCAGGATTATAGATTAACTTTTCAAGTCAGCAAAAGGTATTTAATACTAACATTTATTTTATAATACTTTTAGTTAACTTCACTGTTGAACAAATTAGAGCCTTAATGGACAAAGTTACTAATGTTCGTAACATGTCTGTTATTGCTCACGTCGATCATGGTAAATCCACTTTAACTGATTCCTTAGTTCAAAGAGCTGGTATTATTTCAGCTGCTAAGGCCGGTGAAGCTAGATTCACTGATACCAGAAAAGATGAACAAGAAAGAGGTATTACTATTAAATCTACCGCTATTTCTTTATATGCTGAAATGGAAGATGAAGATGTTAAAGAAATTAAACAAAAAACTGAAGGTAACAGTTTCTTAATTAACTTAATTGATTCCCCAGGTCACGTTGATTTCTCTTCCGAAGTTACTGCTGCTTTAAGAGTTACCGATGGTGCTTTAGTTGTCGTTGATTGTGTTGAAGGTGTCTGTGTTCAAACTGAAACTGTTTTAAGACAATCTTTAGGTGAAAGAATTAAGCCTGTTGTTATTATTAACAAAGTTGATAGAGCTATGTTAGAATTACAAATTACTAAAGAAGATTTATATCAATCTTTTGCTAGAACTGTTGAATCTGTTAATGTTATTATTTCCACTTATGTTGATGCTTCTTTAGGTGATGTTCAAGTTTACCCAGATCAAGGTACTGTTGCTTTCGGTTCCGGTTTACATGGTTGGGCTTTCACTGTTAGACAATTTGCTAGTAGATATTCCAAGAAATTTGGTGTTGATAGACAAAAGATGATGACCAGATTATGGGGTGATTCTTACTTCAATCCAAAAACTAAGAAATGGACTTCTAAAGATAAAGATGCTAAAGGAAAACAATTAGAAAGAGCTTTCAACATGTTTGTTTTAGACCCAATTTTCAGATTATTTGCTGCTATCATGAACTTCAAGAAAGATGAAATTCCAGTTTTATTAGAAAAATTAGAAATTAACTTAAAATCTGAAGAAAAAGAATTAGAAGGTAAAGCTTTATTAAAGATTGTTATGAAAAAATTCTTACCAGCTGCTGATGCTTTATTAGAAATGATTGTTATTCATTTACCATCACCAGTTACTGCTCAATTTTACAGAGCTGAAACTTTATATGAAGGTCCATCTGATGATTCATCATGTTTAGCTATTAAGAACTGTGATCCAAAGGGTGATTTAATGTTATATGTCTCCAAGATGGTCCCAACTTCTGATAAAGGTAGATTCTATGCTTTCGGTAGAGTTTTCGCTGGTACTGTTAAGTCCGGTATGAAGGTTAGAATTCAAGGTCCAAACTATGTTCCAGGTAAAAAAGATGATTTATTCGTTAAAGCTATTCAAAGAACTGTTTTAATGATGGGTAGATTCGTTGAAGCTATTGATGATTGTCCAGCTGGTAACATTGTTGGTTTAGTTGGTATCGATCAATTCTTATTAAAATCTGGTACTTTAACCACTAATGAAGCTTCCCACAACATGAAGGTTATGAAATTCTCAGTCTCTCCTGTTGTTGAAGTTGCTGTTGAAGTTAAGAACGGTAACGATTTACCAAAATTAGTTGAAGGTTTAAAGAGATTATCCAAATCCGATCCTTGTGTTTTAACTTTCATGTCTCCATCTGGTGAACATATTGTTGCTGCTACTGGTGAATTACATTTAGAAATTTGTTTAAGTGATTTAGAACATGATCATGCTGGTGTTCCATTAAAGATTTCTCCACCTGTTGTTTCATATAGAGAAACTGTTGAAGGTGAATCAAGAATTACTGCTTTATCTAAATCTCCAAATAAGCATAACAGACTTTATGTTAAAGCTGAACCATTAGATGAAGAAACTTCTCTGGCTATTGAAGCTGGTAAGATTAACTCTAGAGATGATATTAAGGTCAGAGCTAGATTAATGGCTGATGAATATGGTTGGGATGTTACCGATGCTAGAAAGATTTGGTGTTTCGGTCCAGATGGTAACGGTCCAAATGTTGTTGTTGATCAAACTAAGGCTGTTCAATATTTAGCTGAAATTAAAGATCATGTTAACTCTGGTTTCCAATGGGCTGTTAAAGAAGGTCCAATTATGGGTGAACAATTAAGAGGTATCAGATTCAATATTTTAGATGTTACTTTACATGCTGATTCTATCCATAGAGGTGCTGGTCAAATTATGCCAACCATGAGAAGAGTTACTTTTGCTTCTATGTTATTAGCTGAACCAAGAATCCAAGAACCAGTTTTCTTAGTTGAGGTTCAATGTCCAGAAAATGCTATTGGTGGTATTTACTCAGTCTTAAACAAGAAGAGAGGTCAAGTTGTCTCTGAAGAACAAAGACCAGGTACTCCATTATTCACTGTTAAAGCTTACTTACCAGTCAATGAATCTTTCGGTTTCACTGGTGAATTAAGACAAGCTACTGGTGGTCAAGCTTTCCCACAAATGATCTTTGATCACTGGGCTACTATGAATGGTGATCCAACTGATGTCACTACTAAACCAGGTATTGTTGCTTCTGAAACCAGAAAGAGAAGAGGTTTGAAAGAAGATGCTCCAGGTTATGAAGAATTTTATGATAAATTATAAGTTAAAATATTGTATTGTTTTCTTTGCTTACGATTTTCTTTCTTTATTATTAAATTATAATTTGTAATTGACGTTTACCATCTTTTTTTGTGTTTTCTTATTATAACTATTTTTTATAACATTTATTATTATTATATTTTTTGTTTTATACATTTAGTTAATTCTTTGTTTTCGATCTAATCTGAATAAATTTATTATATCCAGCTTTTAAATTTAAAAAAAAAATGTTGTGATTAATATATGTACTTTTAAATTATACCTTTTTTTAAACGTACAAATGAGAAAAACTATATATATGTACATAAATTCTTAGGGGCTAATAAATAAAAAACTTATTTTTTTTTTTTAACATATCGTGTGTAAATATATTATTTGTTATACAATTCTATACAAAATATACAATTTATATACCAATTTTCAACCTGGTCTTTTAGGATTTCTGTAAATTTCCTCCCTCTACGGGATTCGAACCCGGGTCTTTCTCCAGTGGCCGCCGGTTAATCTATCTAGCACAACACTAATAAAAACTTGATAAAAAACCTCTTCAAAAGTATATCCTGAATGAAAAACAGTAAAGTTATTAATCTTGTTCCTTATTTGGAGTTTAATTAATTTGTAAGGTACTTTAATTCCATAATTTAATAATATTAGAGTCTCTGTGGGAAACTTGATTGTATATCATTTTTCTTTAATTATTCCTACATGTATATATCTGATATTTACATATGTAAGTTAGAATTATCTGAACTTTCTGAAGTCCGAATCTGATGTTCCTTTCCACCACTGTAGAGGGTTGTTTAGTTACGTACTAGTTGATTAGAACCGTTCAAAAGGGATCGATCGATTAAATACATCAGTTATACTCTCCGAATGTCCTATAAAACTCATAGAAAGATGAGAGTCATCACTCATGAGACATATCAAAAATTCAAGTCATATTGAATCATTTCTTTGATTTACTGTTATATTGATTGTAGTTTATAAATTTCAAAGGTAATCCTGTTATATATTATTCAGTTTTAACCTCCAAATAGAAATGATATCAGTTAAACGCTGGTTGAGCCGCGAATAAGTGTTCATAGCTAGTTCAGAGTCTTAATTAGAACTTCTTTTTTCATTTCAATAAACTGTTTAATATCAACTATAAGATGTCATTAAGAAAGAGATGAATAATTTCCTGGAAATATGATACTACAGATTCATATTTAATTACACAAAGTTGAAATTCATAATTCATAATTGGTTTAGAATAATAATACAAATAATGATTATATGATTCTTTTTTTATATATCAACAGTCAATTGAATATTAATTAAATAGTTGGAGTCAATTATAAATTATAATTCATAAAAATATTAAAAGAATTAATTACCAGAATTTAATATCGAGTTTTGAATTGATTACATCTTAAAGCATATCATTTTCATAAATCAATTCAATTATTTTGAAGAATCTCTAAAATGGAAATTGTTTTTATGAAATCAAATCAAGAAGAAATGCATGTACATCAAATATATGTTTAAACTTAGTGAATTCTTTTAAATTCTTTTAAATTATTTACTTCTGATACATGTATACTTTAATGGTACAAGTATTTGATAATCTGGATCAATTGATTGATATAAGTTTCATTTTTCAAATTGATATAGGATGATGAATCTGCTGATTTCAATCAAATTATCATATTTATCATTAAATTTACTACAACATTGTTTGAAATATTTCATTTAATATCTAATTGATGTTAATCAAATGTTTTTTTTTCTGAAAAATAATCAACATTAATTATATGAAAGATGAATTAAAATGGATCGGAGATTCCGAATTTTTGAAATCATTAATGCTTTTTTTTTCTGCTTATTTACATGTAGTTGATTATACTGTGTACATTCATAGTTTAATTTATCTTCACTCTGAGAGTCTGAGACTCTCTCAATATTATAAATATTTGAAAATTGTAAAAATTATAGTAAATCAAGATGAAAATTAAAATGAAAAGTGAAAAGTTGAAGCTGGAGAAAAGAAGGTTTTGTGGAGAAACTAGATGGCGACCAATTAAAACGATTTCATTACAAAAAAATTACAAGTGGATTCCGTTCCACCAATCCAGCAAAATACGCTACTTAAGCGCCCGGCTTGCGTATGCGGAGGGCACGTGATGTACTGTAAGAGCAGTCACGTGAAGAGAGCAAAGAGTGCGAAAGGGGTTTTGCATGAAAAGGGTTCCGAGCTCGGCCAGAGGAATTGCTGGAAATCTATTGCGCTGAAAAGTAGGATCAGTCACGTGAAGAGGAAGTGCGAGGATCGGGAAACGTCATGTTCGACTAGTGGGAAGGTTGAAATTGGGAGGTTGAGGATGGAATGAAGTTTGGTAAAGGGTTGAAAGAGAGGATAGGTGAATCTAGTGGAGTTGAGAGAGTTGTAGAGCTGGTGGAGTGGAATCACGTTGAGCAGAGATAAGAGCGTAATTGGAATTCTCGGGATGCTCATTGGCCTCTTGCGCAGTGATGACTACGGCAGGAAATACGGAGAAGTGCAATTTAGTGCAATTTAACGGATCCGGCCACGATCAGAGACTGACACACTGACAGAGGTTATATAGATTCATCCAATTCCTGTTTTCCAGTTTGTTTCCTACTGCTTCTCTTTTCTCTTCTAGAGTATATTCATTACACATCACCACAATGTTATCCCTAAGAAGTGCCTCTAAACGTACTGTTAGACGTGGTATGGCCACCGTCTCTTCTTTATCAAAAGATTCTCAAGTTAACATGAATTTACTAGAAAAAGATACTTTTATTCAATATAAAGCTCAATTAGAAAATGTTAAAATTGTTAAAGAAAGATTAGGAAGACCTTTAACTTATGCTGAAAAATTATTATATGGTCATTTAGATGATCCTCATGGTCAAGATATTCAAAGAGGTGTCTCTTATTTAAAATTAAGACCTGATAGAGTTGCTTGTCAAGATGCTACTGCTCAAATGGCTATTTTACAATTCATGTCTGCTGGTATGCCTTCCGTTGCTACTCCAACTACTGTCCATTGTGATCATTTAATTCAAGCTCAAAAAGAAGGTCCTGCTGATTTAGCAAGAGCTGTCGATTTAAATAAAGAAGTTTATGATTTCTTAGCTTCTGCTTGTGCTAAATATAATATTGGTTTCTGGAAACCAGGTTCTGGTATTATTCATCAAATTGTTTTAGAAAATTATGCCTTCCCAGGTGCTTTATTAATTGGTACTGATTCTCATACTCCAAATGCTGGTGGTTTAGGTCAATTAGCAATTGGTGTTGGTGGTGCTGATGCTGTCGATGTTATGGCTGGTTTACCATGGGAATTAAAAGCTCCAAAAATTATTGGTGTTAAATTAACTGGTAGAATGTCTGGTTGGACTTCTCCAAAAGATATTATTTTGAAATTGGCTGGTATTACAACTGTTAAAGGTGGTACTGGTGCAATTGTTGAATATTATGGTGATGGTGTTGAAACTTTCTCATGTACTGGTATGGCTACTATTTGTAATATGGGTGCTGAAATTGGTGCAACTACTTCAACTTTCCCATATAATAGTTCTATGGTTGATTATTTAAATGCAACTGGTAGATCTAAAATTGCTGAATTTGCTACTATCTATAAAGATGAATATTTATCTGCTGATGAAGGTTGTGAATATGATCAAGTTATTGAAATTGATTTAAATACTTTAGAACCTCATGTTAATGGTCCATTTACTCCTGATTTAGCTACTCCTGTTTCATTAATGAAGGAAGTTGCTATTAAAAATGATTGGCCAACAGAAGTCAAGGTTGGTTTAATTGGTTCATGTACTAATTCATCTTATGAAGATATGTCAAGAGCTGCTTCAATTATTAAAGATGCTGAATCTCATGGTTTAAGAGCTAAAGCTTTATTCACTGTTACTCCAGGTTCTGAACAAGTTAGAGCTACAATTGCTAGAGATGGTCAATTAAAAACTTTCCAAGAATTTGGTGGTAAAGTTTTAGCAAATGCTTGTGGTCCATGTATTGGTCAATGGGATAGACAAGATATTAAGAAAGGTGATAAAAATACAATTGTTTCTTCATTTAACAGAAATTTTACTGCTAGAAATGATGGTAATACTGCCACACATGCCTTTGTTGCTTCACCAGAAATGGTTGTTGCATATGCAATTTCAGGTGATTTAAGATTTAATCCATTAACTGATAAATTAAAGGATGCTGATGGAAATGAATTTATGTTGAAAGCTCCATTTGGTGATGGTTTACCTTCAAGAGGTTATGATCCTGGTGAAAATACTTATCAAGCTCCACCTGAAGAAAGAGCTTCATTAACTGTTTCAATTAACCCAACTTCTGATAGATTACAAAGATTAACTCCATTTAAACCTTGGGATGGTAAAGATGCTGAAAGATTACCAATTTTAATTAAATCTTTAGGTAAAACTACTACAGATCATATCTCAATGGCTGGTCCTTGGTTAAAATATAGAGGTCATTTACAAAATATTTCCAATAACTATATGATTGGTGCAATTAATGCTGAAAATGGTGAAGCTAACAATATTAAAAATCACTATACTGGTAAATATGATGGTGTTCCAGAAACTGGTGCATGGTATAGAGATCATGGTATTAAATGGGTTGTTATTGGTGATGAAAATTTCGGTGAAGGTTCATCAAGAGAACATGCTGCTTTAGAACCAAGATACTTAGGTGGTTTTGCTATTATTACCAAATCATTTGCTAGAATTCATGAAACTAATTTAAAGAAACAAGGTTTATTACCATTGAACTTTATTGAAACTGGTGCTTATGAAAAGATTAATCCAGATGATGAAGTTGATTTAGTTGGTTTAACTGAATTAGCTCCAGGTAAGAATGTTACTTTAGTTGTTCATCCAAAAGAAGGTGAATCTTGGTCAACTCCATTATCTCATACCTATAATGATGAACAAATTGAATGGTTCAAATATGGTTCTGCTTTAAACAAGATGAGTGCTAAATAATTTTAATTTAAATTTTTAATTTGTTAAAAAAAAATCTTTGAAGAATGGTTTATTATTATTTTTTACTATGTCATATTCTAATATAAAAAAAATTGAAAAAAAAAAACACAACAAACTAATTATAATATTTTATTTATTTATCTACTTTCATACATTCACCTTTTTGTTTTATTTTTTTTAAATCAATCAACCTCATTCTTGTTTTTTCCATTTTATTTATATTCACTTTTTATTTGTTTTATAGTCTCTTATTTATTGTTTTCTTAACTCTTTTATTTTTTGTTTTGCTTGTTTTACTTTTTGGGATTTAACATGTTATATTTTAAATTTTTTTATATATTATTTTTTATAAGTAAAACAAAGATTTATAATTACGTTTTATTTCTTAATTTTTAGAAGTGTATCAATAATATAATAAATTGTTATAGTTTACGTTATTAGCTAAACATATATTTGTACAAATTCTAATTACAAGTGAATTTGTTTCTTGAACTCCCCTTGAAAATGAGATGAATACATGTATTCAACAATTGTTTTTATTATGATCAATTAACATTAATACTACTATATTGTTAAAGCTTCATCAATTGACTTCAATTCTATTTTATAGCAACTACAATTATCAATTTATCATGAACATGATCAAAGTAAAATTTGATCATGTGATAAATAGCAGTCATATGACCAACGCTCGTGAGCTGCACGTGTATAGTACTAGTGTAACTTTCTTAAGGCTCTTATAAGTCTTATATAAGCTTAATTTTTAAGCAGCTTATATAAAAAAATGATTTTCATGAAATTAATTTTTCATGGATCTTCTTCGATTTTTACTATAGAACCAGAATTAATTTTGTTGGTTGGAAACCTATTTAACTCAAACGATCACAAAATGACATATATACACATCACTGGATACTTCAATTAACTCAGCTCAACTCAACTCAATTCAATTCATGAATCCTGATCATTGATCAACGATGGCCTGGAAACACAGTTGAAATGAAATTATTAAAAAATCAAAGTGAATGATTTATAAATAACCAAGTAGTATTCTCTTGCCTCATGAAAACGAAGGTTTAGTGATTTGAATTACTGTGCCACCAGAAACTTAAGGCAGTTGCTTAATCGAGAAAGATGTACCTTAAACCATCCCAAATAACGGTTTTTTATAGGGTGAAATTGGCCGTTAGAATAAAATTAACGAAATAAATGATTTATTTCATTACCGGATTAGTAAAATTGGAGCAAGGATGTGGCACAGCATATACGCATGTTTACGTTAGTGTGTTATCCCTCAAATTGGATTGACTTTAATTATGCATAAATATGGTTAAGGAAAAGGAAAACGTATATAAAGAAGTACCCAATTGCCCATGACCCAAGTCTATGTTCATGTTAATTGTTGTTCAGTTAATATATAACTTATAATCAATTATATTCAATTTTATCCACATTCTTTCTCTTCTATCTATACAGCTGGGTTGTCCTTCAGACTTTCGTATACTTTCAAAATCACACCATCAATAGCTAGCTAATATCTTTCAAGTTTCAATTAATCAATTAAGTTACAGTACACACGTTAATTCAAAATGGGTTTAAAACATAAGAAATCAACTAAATCTGGTGAATTTATTATTAATTCAAAATCATTTCAAAATCTGCAAAGTGAATATGCAGAACCATTAATGATGTATTCGTTTGATTGTGATAAACAACCTCAAAACATACTTGAAATTCCATTTGAGAAACCAAATAAATCACGTTTTAGTATATTCAGAAAAAAAACAGATAAATCAAGAAAATATATACCTAATAAATCTAAATCTATTTCACAACAACAAAGTATAAAAGAAGAAAATAATAATGAATCAATTATTGATAATAGTATGTGTTATAAAGAATCAACACAAGGTTCTCATGGATTAATTAAAGAAATTGATGTTGTATTAGCTCCATCACCATCATCACATCATGATCAAACTGATATTCAATCCGATGAACTTGAAGCTTTACCTGAAAAAATGGAAGTCCCACTCCCTGAACAGTTACATGAACCATGGGAAACTAAATCAACTTCAAATAATAGTACAACATCTACATCTTTTTCAACTACCAAAAATCATCATGGTACCATTTTTACACCTACAACAACTATTTTTACACAAGAAACCCCAGATACTGAATTATCTAATGCTAATCCACAATCAGATTCCAATAAAAATAATAATATCAATATTAAAGAACTATCAGTTACTTCTGAATCTGTCGAACCCGTTGAAGTTGTTGAAGCTGTTGAATCAGAAACCCCAAAAAATACACAAGTTTTAGTTGATCAAGTGAATCATCCTTTCTTTAGAACTGGTAAAACAGATAGTTCATTCATTAAATTTTTAACTGGTGAAAATCTTGATTCAAAAGAAAATGATTTAATTTCATCATTTTTATTTTATTTTTTTTGCAGTTCATTCAGTTTTGGCTTCTTAGCTCTTTTAGTTTACTGTGTTGCAATTTTCATTCAATCATTAATCATGGTTGGTTCATAACTTTTTTTTGATAAAGTTTTAATTGAGTATACTATATTTTTAGTTCTTGTTTTGCATTTCTAGTTTGCCTTTTCAATTTGTGTGAAGTTATCAATGTTAATAGTGATTTAACTTGTCGTGATCCTATATGTATAACCCTTAATTATCTATTAATTTTACCCAAAGAGATACCAATACCAAAATACCAATTACCGTTTACATTCTTTCAAACTGGTTTTAACATTCCTCTCTTTTGCTTTTTGTTTTTTGTTTTTTGTTTTTTGATTAATTATTCTTTGATTAACTGTCTCTCTTACCCTTCTTTGATGACTATATAATATGTAGTATCGGAATATATTTTAATGTTGAAAAACTACAAACTCCAGTAAGTAAGTCGTGTGCATGTGGCACAGCGCCAACCAGCCACCACAAGCCTCTCACTGTGGCTTTAGCTCATTTTCAGCTATAGCTCGATCTCCTCTCTAAAATTATATAACGACCTTTAATATTTACCTTCCCTACATAAACTTATGCTCAAATCGTGGCTCTTTCTCCATATATACATCGCCTAGATCGATCGAATTTAATCAGTCATTCTTCAAACTGGAAACTATAAGATAGACTCTTGTTAATTGCAGGCCGATATCCTCTTGTCCTATTGTTACTTTTTATAAAACTGTTGAACTTTTCCAATTCTTTAAATTTTTAAAACTTTCATTCAATTTTCTTACAAAAAAAAATGAGTCTACAATTAAATCTATTAAGATCAATAAGAAAGCCCATTCTTTCTACTAGTATTAGAATTCCAACAATTCAATCAAGTATGTTTAAGTTGCACTCAACTGCAGCTAGATCTCTATCATCATCCCCATCATCATCATCATTATCAATTAACAGTTCACCAAATTCATTCATTAGTACAACAAAAAGATTACCAACAATGTCTCAAAATAAAAGAACACTTCCCTCTCTATTACAAAAACGATTCAATTCAATTACTGCAAATACAGATGGTTCAGATGTTCCAGATAGTATTAAAAATATGAAAGTTGAAGAATATCATCAAGTTGCTGATGATACCTTAGAATTAATTTATACAGATTTAGATTCATTTTTTGAAGAAAAGAATATCATTGAAGCTGATGTTGAAGAAAATGTAAGTAATATTTAAATAACCATAATGATTTCTCATTAAAAAAAATATTATACTAACTCCTTATTTTATTTTAGCATGGCGTTTTAGAAATCAATACAACTGAAGGTTCATATTTTATCAATAAACAGCCTGCAAATAAGCAGATATGGTTAAGTTCTCCATTATCTGGGCCAAAAAGATATGACTATTTAAATGGTAGATGGGTCTGTTTAAGAGATAATGATAAATTATTTGAACTTTTAGAACAAGAAATCAAACAGATATTTGGAGATGAATTCGCATTTTCTGGCACTTTTTAATTTATTTCAATTCCAAGCTTTGTACATAACCAGATTATACCTTATTATATAATTTATCTTTAATTTAATTTATACTATTTATTAGAAACCAACGTTAACCAATTACTCCTGGATGTATTGTAATCCTCTGAACCCGTGCACCGCCGCTTACGTAAACCGCTAAAAAAAATTTTGCAAAATTATCTAAAAAGATCAAAATCAAAGGTGTAAATTGAAGCAGAAGTTCTACTTTTCAATTGATTCAATCAACATATCTACTCATTAATTGTTATACTGCCAATATGTCTATGTCAGCATCAAAAGCCAAGAGAGAAGCCAAAAAAGCTGCAAAAGCTGCTGAAGGTAAATTAAAGACTAAGAAATTAACAAAGAAGGAAAAGGAAAAGTTAGCTCAACAGGGTGATGTTGAATCTGCTGCTGATGAAATTAACAAGTTAAAATTACAACAAGATAAAGATGGTTTATCTGATAGAGTTGTTACTGGTGTTTTAGATTCTTTAGAAACATCAAGAGATATTAAATTATCTTCAGTTTCATTATTATTTCATGGTAAAGTTTTATTACAAGATTCTAATTTAGAATTGAATTTTGGTAGAAGATATGGTCTTTTAGGTGAAAATGGTTGTGGTAAATCTACTTTCTTAAGAGCTTTAGCTGCTAAGGAATATCCAGTCCCAGAACATATTGATGTTTATTTATTAAATGAACCTGCTGATGCTACTGAATTCTCTGCTTTAGAATATGTTGTTAGAGAAGCTGAACATGAATTAGCTAGATTAGAAAAAGAAGTTGAAGATATTATTGTTGAAGATGGTCCTGAATCATTATTATTAGAACCTTTGTATGAAAAAATTGATGGTATGGATCCAGCAACTTTTGAATCTAGAGCTGCTATTATTTTAACTGGTTTAGGTTTCAACAGTAAAACTATTAAGAAAATGACCAAAGATATGTCTGGTGGTTGGAGAATGAGAGTTGCTTTAGCCAAAGCTTTATTCGTTAAACCATCTTTATTATTATTAGATGACCCAACTGCACATTTAGATTTAGAAGCTTGTGTTTGGTTAGAAGCTTACTTAAGTCGCTGGGATCAATCTTTAATTTTAGTTTCCCATTCTCAAGATTTCTTAAATGGTGTGTGTACAAATATGATTGATATGAGATTAAAGAAAATTATGATGTATGGTGGTAACTATGATGCTTATGTTAAAACCAGATCAGAATTAGAAACTAATCAAATGAAACAATACAATAAACAACAAGAAGAAATTCAACATATTAAGAAGTTTATTGCATCTGCTGGTACTTATGCTAACTTGGTTAGACAAGCTAAATCTAGACAAAAGATTTTAGATAAGATGGAAGCTGATGGTTTAATTGAACCAGTTGCTCCTGATAAGGTTTTCTCTTTCAGATTCCCTGATGTTGAAAGATTACCACCTCCAGTTTTAGCATTTGATAATATTTCCTTCGCTTATGATGGTAAAAAAGAAAACAACTTATATACTGATTTATCTTTTGGTGTTGATATGGATTCAAGAATTGCTTTAGTTGGACCAAATGGTGTGGGTAAATCTACTTTATTAAAGATTATGACTGGTGAAAATGAACCACAACAAGGTAGAGTTTCTAAACATACACATATTAAGATTGGTGTTTATTCTCAACATTCTTCTGATCAATTAGATTTAACTAAATCTCCATTAGAATTCGTTAGAGATAAGTATTCTCATATTTCCCAAGATTTCCAATACTGGAGAAGTCAATTAGGTAGATTCGGTTTAACTGGTGAAGGTCAAACCTCACAAATGGCTACTTTATCTGAAGGTCAAAGATCAAGAGTTGTTTTTGCTTTATTAGCTTTAGAATCTCCAAACATTTTATTATTGGATGAACCTACTAATGGTTTAGATATCCCAACTATCGATTCTTTAGCTGATGCTATTAATGCTTTCAATGGTGGTGTCTGTGTTGTTTCACATGATTTCAGATTATTGGATAAAATTGCTAAGGATATTTATGTTGTTGAAAACCAAACCGCCACTAGATGGGAAGGTTCTATTTCAGATTATAAGAATAAATTGGCCAAAAACGTTGTTTTATAAGCTTTGTGTTGTTATTAAATTATTGTCTTTTATTTAATTTTTTGTCTTTTTTTTTTGTTTTCTAGGTTTTGACTTTTACATTTTTTCATTTTAATCTTATAAGGCATAGTATGTTTAGCTTTTTAATTTTCATTTATTAATTGTTCTTACTTTCACTCTCTTTACTTTATTTTGCTTGCGTTTTTTCTTGTTCGTCCCATCTCTATTTATAGTTTTTCACTTACTGGATTCAAGACATTTGAATTCTATATAAATTTAAAAATGTTTTGTTTTCCAAACTTTGGAAGATATACGTACATACATATAAAAGTTAACTCCGTTTTTAATATTTAATTTAATTTAATATATTTAAACCCCTACGATTGTTCTTTTTTAACCTTCTTTCTCCCAACTTCAGCATTTATCAATCTTTTCTGTAGTCTCTCATGTCTCTTTATTTGTTCAGGTGTTAATTCAACCTGATCATTATCTTCTAATTTAACTTCTTGTTCTTCTTCTTTAACTTCGATTTTTCTTTTCTTACTTTCAACTTCTTTAAGTACATTCTTAGAAATATCTGCATTAATATCGTTAATACCATTATTTAAATCTTTTAAATCTGCAGCAAATAAAACAGAATGGGCCCAACCAGCATAATCTCCCCATAATGTTTTGAAAAGTTGTTGTACTTTACCATATAATTCTTTATTTAAATTACCAGATTTTCCAGCTTTACCACCATTAAATTTATAATCTCTTAAAGCAATTTGATAAACATGAGTATCAACAGGAACAACATCATGTTTATCTAATGACATTAAAGAAACACAATCTGCAACTTTTGGTCCAACACCTTTAAATTGTAATAAAAAATTATGGCATTCATTATGAGGTAAATCACGTAATTTATAAGTTAATGTATTCAATAAATTTTCATCATTATTTAACATTTCAGCAGTTTGATAAATATATTTAGCTCTATATCCAAAACCTAGTTGTCTTAATTCTTGTTCAATTTCAGGTTTTGATAGTTTATTTGGTTTTGGAAAACTATAATATTCAGAATCTTGAAAATTACCTAAATAATCACCATATTTAACACACAATGTTTCACACATTTTAGAAATTCTTTTAACATTATTATTCGTTGAACAAATAAAACAAATTAAATTTTCCCATGGATCTTGTCTTAATATTCTAACACCTTGAAAATTTACTGAATTTATAATAAATATTTTATCTTTGCTTGACCATTCATTATATAATTTTGTTAAATTAACATCCAAATTAAAATAATCATAGATAATTTCTTTTGTATCTTTGAAATATGGTAATGATGAAAAATGTAAATAATCATTATCTTGTTTCAGTAATAATATTCTATTCTTAATTGAACAAGACCATATACCATTGATAAATCTCCATCTAAATGCCTGGCCACACCTCAAATTTTTCTCTATTGAAAGCTCTTTCTTAGTAATTTTGATTGAATTCCAAATCAGCTCTTGAGTCATAATGGTTATATATTGATTTTATAAAGGGTAACTATATGACTTGATTAACGTAAAAAGAACAGTATCTTAAAATTATAAAATCGAAATTTGAAATTTGATTTTTTTCAAGATACGCGTTCCGGTTCTAACTCCGGCGTTTTTTTAACGTGATTTGAAAAATTTCCAAATTTCTAAATTAATTATATTTCTAAATAAATTTCTATATATTAATTACTGTAATTTATCAGGTTGGAATACTCTGTTTCTATTAATACTTAAACGAGTTTTAACTAAAAGTGTAATGGTTCTATTAACATTTGCTTTTAAGTTTAATCTTTTAGCTAAAGTAACAACATAACCATTAATATAATCAATTTCAACATCTCTTAAATTTAAAGTATCTTGTCTCATACTTGAAGAATTTTTCTTACAACGAACAGTTCCACAATCAATTACATTTTCAAGTAATTTTTCATTAACTAAAATCTCATTCTTAAGTTTTGAATCAAATAAAACAGGATAAGTTTTAACCAAAATTTCTAAAGCTTCATCAATAATTTCACGGAAAAGTTCAGTACTTGATTCAACATCGCCTAATTCACCATTAACACAGTCTAAAATAGAGGTTGGAGAATTAATACAACAATTAACCATGAATTTTTCAACTTGATAAACTAATAAATCACAATATTTCAAATAACTACCTCCAATAACATCAGTATCAACAATTGTTTCTATAATTTCATCATCAATAATACCATCATTTTCAATTGATTCATTAACATTAGACAAATCTCTTGGAAGTTTAGAAATCTTAATATCACCTAAACCAGCAAAATTATAGTCGAATGTATTTGATTTATTAAGATCTTGATAAACACCATGAGAAATAACACCTTGATAAAAAATTGGTCTATCTTGAACATTTGGCCATAATTTACTATATAATTCATCAATAACACCCATACCATTTTGAATTAACAAAATTTTAGTTGAACTATTAATTTTATTTAAAATTGGTTTAAATGATTCAACAGTTGTAAAAGTTTTAACTGAAACAATTAAAAAATCAATAAATTTATCAGTTATTTGATTCGATTTCACTGGATTTGAAATATTATAAGTTGAAATTTTATTATTATCAAATAATTTCTTAATTGAAATTAAATTATTTGTTTCTTTCATATATTGAATTTTACTTTTATTTCTAAGTATAAACTGAACACTAAATTTTGAACATAAATAAGAACTGACTAAAGTTCCTATAGCACCTGCACCTAAAACATAAATCTTTCTTGATGATAAATTCGCAATTGTCATTTGTTTATCAATGATGGGGACCTACAAGGAAAAAGAATAAGTACAGTAATTGGTAAACTCATAAGTAATTCGGAAAGAACTAGTCCAAGACAGTGGTTTTATATTCGGACAGTATCCCGTTATTTCAGCCACAGAGAGACGCGTCGATAGTCTGCTGAATTAATTGGCGCGGGCACTACCTTTTGAGCTGATAACAAAATTATAACAACTTTGAAGTAAAAGTTATCCAGCTTCTACTCTTTTCAATCTATAAAGCTAATAATATTTCATCATGGCAAGAAGAGGTGACTCAGATTCAGATACTCATGGTAGGCATGGCCATTCTTCAGGTTCAGGTAATTCAAGATCATCAAATAAGCAAAAACAAGTTTCTTTAATTTCACAACAAAAAGAATTTGTTACAAGATATGTTCATAAAAATGGTCCAAATGATTTCCCAAAGAAAGATCCAATGAATTTCAATAATTGGACAGAAGAGCAATTAAGAAGTTACAGGGATGTTTATTTAAATCCAAGTAATTTAACTTCACCTGATGTTAAAACTTTTCAAGGTTTTTTACTTGAAAATAGTAAATTAGGTGAATCAACTGATGCTTTTGCTAAAAATGAACAATCTAGAGAACAAAACTTATATGATTATAGAACTAATGATGATTTAAGAAATACAGTGGAAGATCATTTTAGTAATCAATTGAATGTTAAAGAAAGTGAAGTTATAACAAATTTTATATATAAAGTGAAACATGAAGATAAAAAGTTTAGAATGTATTTTGATAAAAGAACTGGTTAAGAAAAATATTCTTTAATTAATACAATGCATTTGGGTTTATTTTTTTTTTTTCATTATTATTTTGCTACTATTTTAAATAGCTTTAGGATACAAATTTATTTTTCTTTATTTCTTTATTTCTGGTTTTTTGATTTTTCTTTTATTTTGTAATATATGTTTTTATGATAAAAATTACGTTCAGACTATTCAAAAAGATATTTATGTGACTTATCTTTTTTCCATATTAAAACAAAAATATAATTAAAAATTAACTGAGTGAAATGCGTACAGGTACAATAAATTGAAATGTGATTAAAAAAGAAAAAGATATATAAAAAAAAGTTAAAAAAAAATCAATGCAAAAATAACCAACTCAAACAAACAAGCAACTGTAATTGTAATATTAATATTGAAGTAAAAATTCTTAATCCCAACTGATACCTTCTTTAGCAGTAACTCTAGCTCTTGCTGCTAAAACCAGTTCTCTTCTTTTTTCTTCAAAACTTAAACCACCAAATGGGCCACCTTCAGATTCGTTACCTTTATTTAAGCCAGATGAATTTCTAACACCAGAAGATTGAACAGATTTTATATTGAAAGATGAAGACGAACTACTAACACCAGTTGAAATACCAGATGTGTTTGCTCTATTAGGAGGAAATGGTAAACCACCATCACGTAAATAATTATCTATCGTAACATTAACATCACCTGTTTTTTCTAAATCATATATTATTTGATCGACAGTTAATCCAGGACCAATTTGTTGAACTGTTGAAACCATCTGTGGAGTTACTGTTCTAGTTCTTCTATTATTTCTTGTATTCGTAGTTGAACTTGATTCCGGAGTTAAAAACCAACTGACAAATATGAATGCAATTACAAGAGTAACTAATAAAGATAATAACGAACCGTCCATGATTGAAGTTGATAAATGATATAATTTAAATTTTGAAGCCTGTAGGTTATCTTGTGTATGTGTTAATTAGGTGTATGTGTGTGAGATCTCTTTTTCTTAAATTTAGCCGATAAGATGATCTGGAGTGTATTTTCGAAGTATAATGTAGTGAAGTAAACCACTATATGACTTTAGTCTGGAAGGAATAGAGAAAACGTGCAAACAAAGGTTCATTAATCAAAAGATACAAAACTACAAAATCGTTGAACTCAAACAAGCGTGGCGTAGTACTCGTGGCGCATGATAACTCAGCCACAGCAGTTTCAATTCTTACTTTCCTTGGAATTCTTTGGTTTAACTAATCCACTACTTATCAAAGTTGGTTGAATCCTTATTTTTTTTCTATCTGGTTTATGTGAAGCTGGAGGAGCTGATAACTGTGTAAATGCTGGTAAAATAGGAGAATTTATTTCAGTGGCAGGTGTAGCAGGAGTCATACTTTCATTATCCTCATTATCAGTTATATCAATAACTTCCATTGTAGTCATCATTTTATTTGGCTTTGGAGAATTCATCACAGATGTTACAATTGGTGTAGTAGATCCAGTAGTATTAGCTGATCCTAACATCTCTAAAATTGAAGGAGTTGATGTCATAGATGTTGCTTTCTTAATTGGATTATCAGCAACAGTTATATTACTAGAAATTGAAGATATACTATCTCTTCTTGAATCATTAGTTAATTCTGGAGCAACTATTGTTTTTCTCACTTCTGGTTTAACTAATGGATGTTCATTAACATATTTAACAACATCGCATGTTAAAACTTCTCCTAATAATTTTTTGTTAACAACAACAGTTGAAATAAATCCATCAGCTGATGATACCATTAATGTTTTACCATCACTTGACCAACATGCATCTGTAATAACTGAATAATGAATATTTGAAACAATAGCTAATGGTTTTAATCTTTGTGTATCATAAATTAAAACAGAATCTTGTGTAGCAACAACAAAAACCATTCTATATGGCATCTTAAAAACAGATTCCGTTTTTTCAATAGGTTTGAATAATAAAGGATTAAATCTGATCGCAATTGCTGGTTTCTTTAAGCCTGGTAAATGAGCAACTGGGGGTTTATTAAGACCATATCTTGTATGAATATAAACAGTATTAGTTAATTCATCATCACTATTATTATTATTATTATTATTTGATTCATTTGTTATAGGGGTTTTATAAATACCAGAAGCTGTGAATAGTAACATTCCATCAGGAGAAAAACTCAATCTACGGAAAAATGATTGTAAGGTATCATTATGATATAAATGATAATTTTTATATATGGTAGTTGGCATCACAGCAGGTAAAGGTGATGTACATCTCGATATTGAACTTGCTGATGAATTTGAATATGTTCTTTTATGTCTTGGTGTTTGAGGAGGTGGGTCCATAGTTGAAGTAGTACTTGTAGTTGAAGACATTAATAATGAAGGATTTGAAGTATTTGCTTCGTCATTTTTTATTTTAGTTAAATTTTCACTTGTTAGTTTGATTGGTTGTGGGGCAGGTAAATTTGAAAATGTTGATTGTTGAGTTGGAGTTGTTGGTAAAGGTGGCAATCTTCCAACAGGTAGCTCAGCTCTGTTGATTTTATAAAATGTTGTTGGAGATATGTTCAAATCATTACCATGTTCACTCAATATTTTATAAATGTGAACTGATCTATCAGCAGATTGAGAACAGATGAATTCATTTCTTGGATCCCAAGTAACACCTTGAACATGACGACTATGTTCTGCAATTTGTTTAATCATTAAACCATTTGAAACATTATAAACTCTAACAATGTTATCCATTGTTCCACAACATATATATCTTGAATCTGGTGACCAACAAATATCGTAAATTTCACTAGATGGAGATGATCTACAAGGAATCTTTAAATACCAACTTTCTTTTATCTCGTCATCTTGATGACCAAACTCTTTTGTAACTTTTTCACTTAATGCCCAAATCATAATAGTACCATCATCGGATGATGTTGCTAGAAATTCACCAGTTGGATCAAATCTAACACAATTAACAGCCTGTGTATGTTTTGCTAAAGTAGTTAAATATTCAACACCTGTAATTTTAGTTTCTTCATTATTATATTTTAGAGACCAGATTCTAACATTATTATCACCACCACCTGTTGCTAATCTAGCTGATTTTTTACCTGTTCTATTAGGTTGGAAATCCAATGAATAAATTGATGAGTTTTGATCATGCCAATTTAATTTTAAAGTCTCTGCATTAAGCAAAGTGGATGTAGTTGATTTTTCTTTATCTGACGCCATTAATGATTTGTATCTTGAAGTAATAAGAACATGAAAAGAGAAAGAGAAAGGAGCTGGACTTGCAAAATTTACTTCACTCAGAGATATTCACACGTTTTTACGCGTCTTTCCGACTCTTTCGTCTCTTTCTCTTTTTCTTTCCAATTAGGGACAATTTGCTATAGGGCAGTTATTCAATTTAGACGAGTTTCGTATGGTAATGATTAAACGACTGTTTTTTTTATAAAATTAAAGATAACTGAAGTAAATTAAGTAAAGGTAAAGTAAAAGTAAAAGTATATCAAAAACAGAAAAGTATAAAAAACAAAATCAAGCAAATTAAAATAATAAGAAACACATATAAAAATTAAACAGTATAAGAGCAAAACAATTAAAAGTATTAAATAACAAATAAAATAAAATAAAATACAAAAAATTATATAAGAAAAAAACCATAATCAAAAAAATAATAAAAAAAAGGATGATAGTAATTAATTATAATTATAATATTGAAAAAATAAAGTTTAAAAGATCGATCAGAATACAGTATAAGTAAGAATAGAAACGAATGATCTGATCAAAAATAAGAGAACTGAATAGAGGTACATTGTAAGTGATAAAAAAAAAATGAAATAGTAATGAGGAGATGATTAATTAATCGAAAATTGAGAGAATTAAAGATTGAAAAGTTCCATAAACTTTCTACCTTTAGTCTTACGTTGTTTATGATTTTCTTCACTGCCTCTTCTTAAATTATTTTCTCTAGAATTATCAATATTTTGAACAGGAATATTTGAATTATGATTTGAATTAACATTCAATGAAGAAGATGTTTTATTAGAAGGGTTGGAACCAACATTGGCATTCTTATGGGTTGGCTCTTGATTAGGTAAAGAGATTGTAATTGGATTTTCATTAGATTGTTGTTGTAATTCTTTATTTGGAGATTTATGATTAGATCTTCTTGAAAAACCAAATAATTTTCTAGATTTCTTTTTCGATGAAGTGGTAGTTGATGGGCTTCCTTGAAGTGTATTGTTAGCTGAATATGATATTCCAGAATGTTGTGGAGTTTCTGGTTCATCTTTAATAGATTCTAATGGAATTGAAGATGGTGGAGTTGTATCAGGAGTAGTAGTAATAATAGCAGGAGTTGACGAAGCAGTAGAAAGTTGTTCATTTTGACTAACAATAGGAGCAGTAGGTGCATCGACATGTTTTTCATATTGTTCTTCCACTAGTTGTTCTTGCTGTTGCTGTTGTTGGAATTGCTCTTTTTGCTTTTGTTCAGCTTTCTTACTTTCTTCTAATCTTTCTCTAGTCAGTCTCTTTACTTCTTCTTTGCGTTGTTTTTCAAGTAATTTTTTAGATTTAGCTTCAACTTTAGCTTGTTCTTTAGCTTGTTTTTCTTTCTGTTTTCTTAAAACTTTATCATTGGGAATATCTCTTAAAGAATGTGAGATGAAACCAACACCAGCAGCATTCGATTGGTAACCTGGACTTGTAGAAGGTCCTTGAAGATGTGGATTACTAGAACGTGAAGATAATGACATTGTTCTACCATTTCCATTTGTTGAAATTCTACTTCTTGAATTCAGAGACATAGTTCTACTTCCTGTATTCATCAGTGTATTTCTTTGAGTATCTTCATCTATTTCAACATCAATGGTATCATCAACAACTGGATATTGAGTTTGAGATTGAACTGGTTCACCATATTGAGAAGTTTTAGCTTGAACAGTTTCACGATCTCCATAAACATTTTTCATAGCTGCTTTATAAGCTAATTCATACATTTCTTGATCTGTTGGTTTATGAACTGGTTGTTGATATTGTTGAACTTTTTCAATTGAAGGTGGTCTATGAGTTGCAGTTGGGGCACCAATAATTTTAACTTGTTTTCTAACTGAACTTGTATTGGAAGTTAGAGAATTTGATCTTCCAGTAGTATTATTATTATGAAAGCCTGGCAGTAAAACTTGTTTATTTGATAATGCAGGTGGTTTCATTGATGATCTATAGTTAGAATATTGATTATTATTTGTTGAAGGAATTTCTTCAATGATTGTTTCTGATGTGGTACATTGATCTTGAATATTTTGTCCAATTGATTTTCTTTTAAGACTTTGAACAGCATCAGAAAAGGTTTCGCCACCCTCCTCATCTTCATCTTCAGAAATAGCTTGATCTAATTCTTCTTGCTGTTGTGATCCAGTATTATAAATTGGAGATCTAGTTGGACTTGATTTCAAAATTGATTTAGGAGAAGAAGTTAAAGATGATGATTGAGAATAAGCAGGTTTATCCAATCTACTTAAATTATTATTAGGAGCTTGTAGCTGGGTTTGGTTATATTGCTGTTGTTGAGGCACTGTTAACATACGATAAGAATGACGACCTCTTGAATCTTGATTATTTGTTGGGGTTGGACTAGTTAAGACAGGAGTTTGATCTAATGATGAAGCATTTAATAATTGAGAGTTTCGTATACCTTGTCTAGCTCTAGGCGCTCTATTGATATCAGGATCTAGAGTTGTTGGTTCCATGTAAGCATCATAAACATGATCATCATAAATATGACTTGGCTCTTCTTTAATATCTTCTAAATGATCATCAGATAATAAGTCTTGATCCATGTCAGGTTCTTGGTAAAAATCATCATCAAAAGTTTCATTTAGATCAGGTTCACCTTCTTCTGCTATTGAACTTTCAGCATATGAAGATGGTTTGATAACAGTCTTCTTAACAATTTCAAGGTCACCTCTTTTTTGAACAGTTGTTTTAGTAATTGATTTAGTACGGCCATCAAAATCTTTCTCTTTTGTAGTTTTAGTAATCGTTGTAAAAGATAATCCATCAGGAGTTTGTGAAGTTCTTTTTGTTGTAGTAGTAGTTGTAGTTTTGGTACCACCAGTAGAAAATCTTGAGGAATTTGAAGTTAATGAATTAGTTCTTGAATATGGTCTGGCAGAATTTGAAGTTAAAGAATTAAGTCTTGAAGAGCCTGGTCTATAAGTGTTTTGTTGTTGTAAATGTTGTTTTTGTTTCTGTTGTAAATAAGGATTATGTGAACCTTGGAAAGAACTTGATCTTCGTGGATTCCCATTTGAAGAATTTGGATTTCTAAAAGTTCTTGAACTCAAAGACATTGTTCTTCCACCATTATAAAATGATTGTGATGGTTGACCGTGCAATGAGCTTGTAGATGGATGTCTTCTGATAGCAGCAAGAGCAGCTGAATTTGATAAACTAGTCATTGAATTACTTCTTGAAGCATTTGTAGCTGCAGTTGCAGCATGAAATGCTGCCATCTTATTAGATTCGGGAGTAGTATAACGACTATCATGAGCTTGAGAAGGGGTATTATTATCGTAATAATATACGCCACTATTTCTAGACTGTGATATAAGTAGGTAAAAGGGTATAAGTTAGTATTTAATGATCAGTGTTGTAAACAAATGCTAGGCGGGACTAGAGGGACAACCAAAGAAGTAAAATAGGCCACAAAACAGAGTGAAAAAGGATGAAACATACTTTTCTAGAAGGTCTTCTTGACAAGATGTTACCGAGACCCATTGGAGATTGATAATTGGAGTTGGTTGTAGGAAAAGAAGGGGTTGAAGTGTTGTTTTGTTAAGTGAAACTGGCTGGAATTTCTCTAATTTGGAGAGGGTTACGTAAGCCGCCGCTCCGGCCGCACGCCTTCCCGATTGGGCCTAGTCTGTGTTTTGCTCGCAGATAAGAATTTTGAATTTTGACGTTTTTTTGCTTTGTTAACCTTAAACGTTTTATACGAATACTGGTTTTTGGAGGATTTCTAGTGGGTTTCATACTCTAATACCACAAAATGTCAAAATCAGCACGCTTCTCCGAATACCTAGCTCGTCTTTTCAATATCACTTCTGTTTTACTTATTCTTTTTGAACAATTAATATCTAAAATTACTTTTTTATTACCTGATCCAATAATTGATGCTTGTACTTTAATTACCAAAAATATTTTCAGTTTATTTAAGTCTAATGATAAATTATATAACAAACTATTAACTGAATCATCTGATAAAGATGATGAATCTTATAAAAGAATAGAATTATTAAGAAAGGCGACTGATATACAAGAAATAGTGGAGTTGAATGGGTTAAAACTTGAAAATGTATTAGTTCAAACTAGAGATGGTTATTTATTAACTGTCCATAGATTAAATCCAACTTTAAATGGTTTTAAACCAAATGGAAAGATTGTTTATTTTCAACATGGTTTATTAATGAATAGTGAAATTTGGTGTGTTATGTTTGAAAAAGATCTGAATTTACCATTTGTTTTATGTCAATTAGGTTTTGATGTTTATATGGGTAATAATAGAGGTAATAAATATTCAAATAAACATACTCAGTTTTCAATTCACGATTCTCAATTCTGGGATTTTTCAATTGATCAATTTTCAATGTTTGATATACCTGATTCAATTAATCATATTTTAAAATTAAATGAAAAAAATTCTTTATATTATATTGGTTTTTCACAAGGTTGTTCACAAATTTTATCTTCTATTTCAATTAATCCAGATTTAAATTCAAAAATTGAAAAACTGATTTTAATTTCTTGTGCAACAACTCCAAAAAAATTATCAAATTGGTTATTAAATTCAATTATTAATTTTAGACCTCATTTAATGTTTTTATTATTTGGTAGAAAAGTATTATTACCTTCTGTTTTATTTTGGCAAAAAATTACTTATCCACCATTTTTTGTTAAATTAATTGATTTACCAAATAAAATTTTATTTGATTGGAATTCAAATAATATTGATTATATTCAAAAATTTATTTCTTATTTTCATTTATATTCAACCACCTCAGTTAAATCAGTTGTTCATTGGTTTCAAATTATTAAATCAAGTAAATTTCAAATGTATCAAGATTCTGATATTTTCAAAACTTTTGAATATCCAATTGATACTTTAAGAATTCAGAATGTTTTATTAATTTATGGTATGTCTGATTCTTTGGTTGATGTTAACGTTATTCTATCTCAATTGCCTGATTTTACAACTATAAAGAGACTAGAATTAAATGAATCTGATGCTTTCAATAAATCAATAAAGACTTCAAATGATCAAATAAAAAATAATGATAATGATAATATAAGTACATCTTCAAATGAAAAAGATACTATTAAAATCAAAGTTGGTCATAATAATAATACTCACTTGAGTGTAATTGGTGTTGAAGGCTATGAACATTTAGATTTAATTTGGGGTAAGAATATTGATTATTATGTTATTAATAATGTTATAAATTTCTTAAAGGATCATCAAAATCAAAATTGATTTAACCTTATTCATTTTAATTGAGTTATCATATGGTTATGGATGGTATTGTTATTTATTTTATTTTTTTTTATTTTCTGTTAATTTTATTATATTAAGTGTTTTGCTAGAGTTTTCATTTTGTTTTATTTGATGAGTCTGATGAGTTTCATTTCTATATCGTTTAAGTTGTTTAAATTTATAAATTTACTTATTTTCAATTTTTCTGTGTTATCTACTATTTTATTAGGTGTTAGACTTTTATACATATTTAACGCCATGAGTTTATCTTTGTAAAGTTTTCGATAGATTTATATCTAAAAATTAAACTAAAAATAATATACACAAACAAAAATAAATAAAAAAGCACAAAGCAGATAAAGTATGAAATGAAAAACACATTGAAGCAATATAATATAGTCCAGCTAATTAATGCAATATATTGTAAATAATTTAGTTCAAAGATTTAATATTTCAATATCACTTGATTCTTCAATATTATAATCAATTACTTTAGTTGCAGAACGTAAATTTAATCTTTTATTATTATTGTTGTTTGAATCAACAGCAACAACAACAACATTTTTTTTATCATTAGATTTTAATTTTAAATCAACTTTATTTTGTTCTTGTTCTTGTTCTTGAACTAGTACTTGTTTTTGTTTTTGTTTTTGTTTTGCTAATTGTTTTTGTTTTAATAAGATCAATTTATATAATTCTCTATATTTTTTTAACATTTTACAAACTTTAATTGAATGTTTTAAAAAATTATTTTCAGAATTATCAATTGTTTTTTCATCAATATTATCAATTTTAATTCTATAATTTTTAATTGATTTTAAATCTTGTGAAAAATCAGGAAATAATTTATAACGTAATTTTGAATTATTTATAATTTCTTTACTACTTAAAGATTGTGATTGTGTTTTTTTTGAAATTGTTGTTGTTGTTGTTTTTAAACTTCTTGGTGAATGTCTAATTGATTTTGATTTTGATTCTAATATTGTATTGATTTTAGAGTTTTGAATTTTACTGTTTGTAGTACATGAATCTGATTTTCTTTTTACTCCTCCAGATGAAGAAGCTGATAATTTAGATTTTGTTGATGATGAACTGGCCATTCTTGTAGTCTTTGATTATATTTCATTAAATTGAATAGCACTTCTTTGAAATTAATAAGTAAGTTTAACTTTGAATTGAAACCAATTGAATCCTTTACTTAATTTTTAAGGAACCGACAAATTAACAAATACAATTTTTGTTTTGTTATATCCTTTCGTTGATTGGAGTAAATTGAAGTCTTATTTCACTTTTTAAATTTGGTGACCAGCTAAATGTATCGATCTGTCCTTATAGATTCTCAACTATGATTGAAGTAATCAGAGGCCTGTTTGATTGTAAACACAACAACAACATAAGCACCACCATCAACACGTACATCATTAAACGTTCTGTTTATTCGCACCAAGCTATTAATTGTATTTAATTCTCCACTCAATGATGGTCATTGATCATTTATCTCTAATATTGTCACTGAATTAAACGTTTAAAAGAAAATATATTAACGTACAGTATAACCGTTCTATATCTCTTAATATTCTTCTCCTCCATATTATTTTTAAACTTTCTATATATAATCAAAAGAAAAGAAATGAAATTATGAAATGGTAGCATACTAAATCCTCGGACTTATTTTTTTTTAACATAACTTATATATACATGTATATACTTAATTAAACTCATTGCTGTATAAATTTCAAGTATATATACTATGTACATATATATAAATTATAACTAAAAGAAATCAATCAATATAGCAAAAAAAAAAGACTTTTTGCTACCCTAGCTCTACCATTCGAGCGCATCTAAACATTCTAATGGTAGCTGAAGCCTGAAAGTTGCACAAATTCAGCACAATTATAACATATGTATATATTAGAAAAGAAAATAATATCATATATATACATATGTATTTTCGATTAACTTGATTCATAGTACTTCCGGGCTTAAATTCCATATACATAATTTATATTTTCCAATTTTCCATACGTACGTAATAAAGTATTTTTTTATCTGAGTTATATGTTTCGGTTTTAGGCTTTTATTTGATCGGTTATAAATTTTATAATTAAATAATTAAATTAATTTAAATGAATTATATATTACAAAAATATAATTAACGTTTATTACACGTACGTACTATATATATATTATATATATATGACATTAATTACATCAATTTACATGTACATACATGTATATGAATTTTCAATATTCAGTTACGTATATATAGCAGCGCTAGTACGTTAATTGTTTGATTAATTAACAATCTTTTGTATTCAAGAACTATAACCAGAAACCAGAATCAAGATAAATCCATATATATCTTAAAGTTGTGAATCTTGTTATTAATTAAGTTGTAAACTTGTAATTTGTAATTGAAAAAATTGGTAAAGTGTGCTCACTGCTTAAAGTTAAATATATTCTTAATTTGCATGTATAAATTAAGGGCTCCATATTTTCATTAATTTATGGGTTTTCGGATTTTTTTCGGAATTCTGAAATAAAGGATTTAAAACAGTATAGTATTGATTATTCATCTTATTTGGAGCTCTTTTGTATGTAGTTATAATGTTATTGATAATTCATATCCCTGGTTGATGTGAATTGATTCAATTAAATCAATTGATTATTGCGCACTCTCCAAAATAAGGGATACAATCCCTTTTTCTAGTCGAGCAATTTCCTCTCTTCATTTGATTGCTATTAAAGGGCATCTGAGTTAAGATAAAGCTCTATTATTATATATTTATCAGGGAGTATAATAATAATGACCAAATCATGAGTGATAACTTGGGGTAAATTTTAATCAGGAAAAAAAATATCTTAAAGAACACTTGATGGAATACCAGAAGCTATAGCAGCAGCTCTATGTTCATTAACACCAGCTCCAGGATTTAAAACATTACCAACGATAACTTCTTCAATAATTGATTTATCAATTGGAACTTTTTTGAATAATTCAATCAATAAAAAAAAAAAAAATAAAGAGTGAATTCTCATTTTCCATACTTTATTTTTCATTTTTTACAACTAAATACACTTCGTTCAGTCCTCCATCATTGACTATAGTTAACATAATTAAATTTACTTGTAATATAGTCCAGTAATTAGGGAATATAGGAGGTTGGAATTTAACCCGGAAAACCTCTAATCGGAAATCGT
>JAJLSG010000285.1:0-60060 GCA_030567495.1 Ambrosiozyma neoplatypodis | reverse complement strand
TATAACACTATAAAATAAGACAAAATAACTAAACTGAGACCCTTCTTCCTCTGATCTGTTTTGAGAGGAAATGAATGAAAATAGCTAATTAATTAATAACATGCACTCTGAGTGAAGTACAAATTTTGCAAAAACAAATCTATATATATATAATATACACGAAATCAATTAATTGACATTCATATTAAAGGATTCAAATTTCAAATAAAACCATATGCAATTACAGGTCGTTAATACTGATTTTGAGATCGATCGTATGCATGCGCATGTTGAAGTAAAAAAGGTGTTACACGGCTCGGAGGCTCAATGCAAACTTCATATAGGAATTATTTTGATCAGATATCGATTCGAAATTCGAATATTATTATAATTATAATTATAACCTATAGCTATACTATATATTATAGAATTTATAATTATCATATGTAGAGAACTACTGGCCATATTATACCTTGAGCTTCTCATTATATAATTATAATCGATATCATGTAAATTGTTAAAATTGATGTAATTAATCAATCTATAGTTAAAGAGGAGTTATTTAAGTTAAGTTTTAGAGTGGATGACTTAGCTTGATATAATAAATCTTAGTTGAAAAGTAAAGTCATATTTTGATCTCAATTTTGAAATTTAACAAACTGACATTTAAGTAATAGTGAGTTACCACTTACAATGACTTTACCATTCATAATTACATTCAAAATAATTCACAACATTAATTGAACTTCTATACCAAAATACCAGAAATTCCCAATGATATGAGATAATGAAATTAATTATTTAAATTAATCTATATACCAAGTTATAATATCTAAAAGAAACGGTAGTATATGAAACTATTTTAGTTAACTTGTAAAAACCTAGCTATCTGTATACAGAGCAGTATATTTCTTCAACCGACTGGGCCGACTCTCATGGTAAATAAGATGTACTTCGATCAGTGACCTAGCTTTATGTTTTCTAATGGATCGATATAGTTTTGAGTAGAATTGGTTCAGATCGATCGATGTCTATAATTTATTTGATATTTTTGTTGTTTCCGCGTTAACGGCGTTTTAAAGAAGGGATTAATTGAAATTTGTTGGGATCGAACTTATGGGATTAATGAGCATTAATCCGATCAGGCAATTTGACTATAAGTTTGACCTTTAATTGTTTTATGAACTTTTATCTATACCTGTAGTAATTAAGGTGATATATAATTAAGTTAATATCGAGTGTTTTTAATTAATTAATCAAGCTATAGTATTATACGTATTTCAAAATAATTTTTCATTAAATTATGCAGCTAAATATCGTTACGATACATCATAATATATGATCACATGAGAGCATATATATGGCTATATAAAACCTATAAAAATAGTATAAATGGTTAAATTTAAACCTAACAAGGACATTAATTTAAATAATTTCCTAATTGAGGAATGAAGAATCAATAGAAATCATGCAGTTATAAATTATAAAGGGGTAAGTAAGTACGTGCGGTATTACTACAAAGAGCCAGGCTGATCTATATGCTATATGCTGACAGGCATATATACAGGATCGAAGTATTCAATTGAATCGTTTATATTAAATCAAGTTGGAATTAAATGAAAGTAAATTAAATTAAAGAGAGTGGAAATTCACTGATCTAACTTAGAAGTAAAATATTAACCAAATAAATGATATATGAAAAGAAGATAATATTAAGTAGAAAGAAAGACAATTATAATAAAATATTTAACAAAGAACTGAAAACAAAAAAGGAAAAGCATACAGTTTAATGTCTTAGATTCTTACTTATAAAGTAATAAGAGCTCAAAATACAAAATGAATTAAAAAAATGAATGAATTAATGAAGAAATTATAAATGCATAAACAAAAATCGAAACACAACTATAAGACAAAAGAAAGCTAAAGCAAAATAAGGTAACTGGTAAATAATAAATGCATTTATAAAAAAAAATCATCGTTTTATAACTTGTATATACGTAATATTATGTTTTGTGTTTATATTGTAATGTAATTAATAGTTGAATCAAAGTGGTGAAGTACAAGAGAATGATCTGGCAGCAGTAGCACCAAAAACTTCAACTAGATACATGATAGATCCCCAAATACCTAAGACGGCAAAACCAAAAGAAGCCAGACACATTAAAATATAACAAGTGGAAATTATTGGATACTTAGCATAACCACGTTTGATGAATAAAGTAATTGAAGTATTTTCATCACTAGTTGCTTTCATGGTAGAAGTATCAAATTCTTCAATTGCTTCCAAATTGGCTTTTGTCCATAGACCATATAAATGGAATAAGAATGGTGTTAAGTAAGTTAATGGGGTTGAAGATAGAGCAGAGGTAAATGCGGAAATTGATGAAACTTGAGGAACAGCAGATGCAATAACCCAAACAATAATCCAAATAACAGCAACAGAAATAACCCATAAGATTAAACCTTTAGTAGAATAAAATTTAAGACCTTTGAAGAAACGTGGTAACATATTCTTGTAGACAATTTTAGTTGAAAGATGAGAGAAGAAAATACATTGCAAAACACATGTGATGAATGTGATGAATGCTAAAGTTTTTAATGCTGGCATATTACTAATACCAAAAACAGCTGGAGAGTTAGAGAATTGACCTTGTTGTGAATAAACAAAGTTAGCAAATACTAAATAAAGAATTAAAATAAGTGTTTGAGCTAAAAGGGCAGACTTCCAGAAATCCCATGGTCTTCTCATTTCAGACATAACTTCAGGGAAACACATTGAACCGGCAAAGACATAAGAGATATTACAAGCAGCAACAACTCTAACATATAATGGTTCAACAGCAATGGCATAAGTAACAACAGTATCTTTTTCTAAACCTAATAAATTAAGAGCATTGTCCCAATTTGGTTCAGTACCGGACATAAAACCCATTTGACAGAATAAACCAATATAATTAATTAAAGAAACAACTAAACAAACTTTACCCAAGTTATTCAATTGTTTAACATGAGTTAGAAGCCATAAAGCAACACAAAGAACAGTAACCAAACCAACATAGCACATTCTTTCAGTTCTTAAAACAATAAGACAGAAAGTCATTAAAATAATAATAACGGCAGCAGTAAAAATCATACCAATTAATTGCAAAAAGACAATGATATCTCTAACCCAAGGACCACATAAGATTTCAGCTAAATCAGCCATAGTTTTAACTGGATATTCAGGGGAATCAAGTAATAAAAACAACCACCAAACAGCTTGACCACCAATAACAGCAATAATCCAAGCGAAAACCATCCAAATATTTGCAGGAACATAACCTAAATAACCATAAGAATTTGGAATTAAAGCAGCACCAATAATTTCTGAAGTTAATAAACCAGCACAACTTAACCATGAGGTAGTTCTAATAGACAAATTTGAATTAGTCCAAGTAATATATTCATGACTTTGATCATCTTGTAATTTTGTAACAGTTAAAGATCTCTTAATATATCTATTCCAAAAACCAAAAAACTTTTGATCTTTGACTTCTTCATATTGATGTTCAATATATCTTTGAGCATAGAAAGCACGAGTTGTTAAATCTGGTTTTTCTAATTCATTTTCTAAAATATTTTCACGTTCATCAGCAAAAGGAATGATAACATCTTGAATTTTTTCCATTGTATCATAACCATAATCTTCTTCTTGCTCTTCGACATTCGAAGAGGAACCTGACTTTTCTTTATTAGCCATTTTGTATTCTATTCTATAGAGTGAGTGTAATGAGTGAACTAGCTAGTTGAATTGAATCAAATGTTTCAAGGGTATAGTGTTGACTAGTAAGATTGATGAGTATAGAAGTTAGGAATCTGAGAAGAGTAAAAATGGGGAATTAGTAGGATTTATATATTCTTTTGATCCAAGTTATAGATTGCATCAGAACAAGCTGGTTTTTATAAAAAAAATTGAAATATAGTTAGGTCGAGCCTCAATTATAAAACTGAATCTAAGCTGAAGCTATTTATCAAGAGAAGAAAATCCTTATCCCTGTCCAATTAGTGCTAGACCTCTTTTTTTTTGTATTTTAACTGGTGGTTTTTACAATAAAATTATTGTCAATGATTCGGAGAACGTGATGAGAAATAGAGCAGGTCACATGAAAATGAGGTATAGCTTTGCAATTAATATACAAAGCGGTCTTTCTATAGTCAAAGAGTTTGTTCGATACCTTAATTTAACCATAAACGGAATTAATATATAATCAACTGTTTTAATCGGTATAAGGCGGTCACCACTTAGCAGCGTATATATATATAGCGCCTGAATCTCTCTATATAAACAGAGACAGAATGTTTCACCAACGATCGACTACCAATTAAGGGTCGATCTTAGATTTCTCCAAAAAACATGTAGACGGCGCCGGTAAAGTATATGCGGATTAATTATTTTTTGCAACCTTGCACACTTTGATATATATATCTTGATTCTTAATGTTATATATCATGTAATTATTAGCTTAATTAATCAATATCAATTAAATAATTTAAATTATATATAATTCAAGATGTTAATAATATATCAGACAGATGCATGTTGGAGATTATTAAAAGCACAAATCACAATTAAGTGCGGGCGCGAGTCGAGCAGACTCGAGCTATATTTAAATAATTTTATATATAAGCATATAAACGTACGTCGGACGTTATATAATTGACCAACTATACTTGTATTAGTAATTGTATAGCTGTCAAGCATATCAATGAAACATGAATTGATCAGCTGTATTAACAATATATGTCAAGATATAATTATATATAATTATAAAGTGGAATCACTTATACGTACTGCAAATCAGTGAAGAGACTCAAAACTTAAATTTAAAACATTTTTTCAGCTCGATATATATTAAATTCTCGATCTCATTGACTATAGTAATTAATTATATACTGTAACTGAATTAAATTAATTTAATAATATTTTAATAATATGGGACTTACAACCAACTAATTTAGTCTATATATAATTATATAGCTATAGTGTTATTAGTGTAAGCTAGATGTTTACCTATATATATGATCGAGCCTATAACAAACGCATGTAACGACCCTGAAAACTATTGCGTTCCCTGAAAAGTCTTCTGATAACTACGAAGCTGGTAATAGCCTGGTGAACATTTCAAGTGACATACAAATTTCCCAGAGTAATATTTATATTACTTTTCAGGATTGTTACAAGCTAGCGTTTGTCATAGCTATATATATAGGGTTAATTATATAAATAATAATAAATTATAACATATGCATGTGTATAACATGTGTATATTATATATGTGCCGTATCTTGCAATAAACAAGATGTACGCGCACTATAAAATGATAGGTTAAGACTTAAATTGCATGCAGACTGATGCAGTTAATTAATAAACAAAATTAATTATTAAAATATCAGCTATATATAGTCGTCTATATATAATTTATATAAAGACTCTAACTACGTACATACAAATTAATATGACTGTGCTATAAGTTATATAAAGTGTATAACAAATTTAACACTATAGCTTTTTTAAATAGATATTATCATATTGATGAATATACATTGATATCTGAATTATCTTCTGATTCCTATATATCTTCTAGCTATAGCTATCTTAAATTATTTATATGTACAAACATATAAGCTTATATAAACTGTTTCGGTCATCGGTCAATATATAGCTACAGCCATGATAATTTATCTTCAAACATGAATGCCAATATAATTAACGCTGAATGCTGAAATGTTTCAAACATAAGTGACATGCAAAAATTAATTAATTATAATTAAGCTATATTATACTGTATATATATATAGATAAAACTGGCAATATCAACTATATAATTTAAAGCTAATGTACATATATGTTTACGTAGCACGTAGCAGTAACACAGATACTTCTCACTTGATTAATATCTTTTAAACTTTTTTTTGACTTAATTTCTTTACAATATTTTCACATATACAATGTACGTATATTATATACAGTTTTACTATAGCTTTACCATAGTAATTATATAATTTGACATTCAACTTTAGATTTAATTAATAATATAAGCATATATAGGAAGTTTTGTGCATATGAATGAATTAATGTGATATATATGCTCATATATTGCTCTAGCTTTATCGATCTAACTATCAATTTCGGTATTATCAAGGAATATGAGTATTAGATTGCATGTATGTATACATTTTCGAAAATATATATATATAGGTTAAGTTGCTAGATTGTAAGTTTTTGTAATTAAGGTATATATAAGTTATATAGGTAATTAAATTTGTATTATACATGTAATTTAATTAATAAGAATTCTGAATCCTATATATAAATTTGATAAAATAAGATAGCCGCACAACGAGCCCCGTGCGGCTAGTATATAAACGCGGCGATTGTAATGAGTTGAGTTTTTTCGCCGGTTGATTATCTGGAACTATTGTAACCCGCGGATGCGGATGCAGATCATGCCAGATTTGAGGTTTCGCGAAATTCAGAAGAATATTAATTTTAATTTGGCTACCATGCAGTGGCAGTCGATCAGGCTCATCAGAGAGAGGATTTTTTTTAATTGGACTTTCTGAACAACCTTTCAGGGGGGGGGGGGTCGGATCAAGTGATACCAGTTTTATTGATCAATTGATGAATTTAATGGTATATTAGTCCTGTTTAAAGTTTGATGATGATCATTATGATAAAGCGATAATTTGATACTTTCTTGAATGTACATGTATTTGAGTATGTAGTAAAATCAGAAGTCTTGCATGGTCTTTTTTTATTAATTAAAGAGCTAGGATAAATTTACCTAGTCTTAATACTGTCTTATATGCATGTACCATATAAACAAATATATAATTTCGGAAGAACAGCAAATACGGTATACCACAAAGTCCATAACGTACGCACGTAACCACGTATATATAGGTAGTACGTATAGACGGCCGGTAGGTACATGTATATATATAGCTGAAATCTGAGCCAGTGAAGAAGATTATAATTGAAAAGGTAAGTTAAAGCCTCCAAAAGATTTATATATGTACGTTGATTATAAAGAAAAAAAATATATATATATAACTTTTAAACAGGGTCCATGCATAGATATATCGGTTAAAAATTAAAATCAATTAATTAATATCATCCATCATATCATGCATATACGTACAAAAACCTTCAATTAATATTATAATATTATTAATTAACGATATATATGTATAATGCTTAAGTTTGCAACTACATGCGATATATATGTCTACTATATGTATAAACAGTATAATTAACTGATCGAGTGTTATGCATGCACATATATGTTAAATTGAAGAAAGAATATGTAGATATAGCTAGTTAAGTTAAATCATTCCCAAACAAGGGTATGTATTATGTATTTCAAGTATTTGTATGATATGGTAAATATCTTATGTGTAAACAAGCTTTCAGTAAACTGCCTTTGTTGTTATCAATATTTCAAAAAATTAATAGTTTAAAATGTTTTTAAATTAGTATATATGGTATTGCATGTAAATATATCAGAAAATTAAAGCATTTAATTAGAACCTGGTAAGTTAACGAGATATATTCATGAATAGCAAAAACGTAGCATCGATCTACTTAATTATATGTATCATTAATCATTCATCCAGTGGCCTGCATAATATGCTCACATTACATATATATATCCCTATATTGAGAAGAAAACCAGCCAAATTAATTAATTCTTCTTTGACCTATATATTAATTAAACACCTAAAAATCAAAAATCAAAAATCAACCAAATTAAACATTATAGGGAATAAATATCAAGGAATAATACGGAATATTAAACAAATTGGGGCAAAGTCATCAACTTGCTCATCGATAGTTTTTGCGATATATAATTAATTATCAGATGAGAACAAGGCACATGTATCGATCATATCTAAAGCATGAATGCATGCAACAATTCTGAATAACTTCGATCAGCAAAATATATTGAAGATTAATTGGAAAAAGAAGAATGAATTAATAACATATAACCTTATACTCTCTATATGGAAAAAATGATGATATAGGCTCAATCTTAATCTTAACTTATATCCCGAAGTTGCATTTATTATGGACATCTAAGATCAAGAGAGAGATTTTGGAGGATCAATTCACAATAAATTTTAAAACGTATACGTACTTGAAATCAAGCCTGAAAGCATTTAATTAATTATAACAGTTAAGTAAAGACAACTATGCCTAGTTCTGGTGGCATTCGACAAACATTGAATATAGCTCAAATACAAGCAAACACATATATATATCACCAACTTCTAAAGTAAATAGACCCAAGTAATGGCACAGTCAAGCCAAACCAAGCATTTGGAAAAAACATAAAGATTTAGTAAATAGAGAAATTAAGCTGAAATGAAATCTTTTGTTTGATTGTATATATTAATTAATTGGTTATATGAGAATAATTTTCGGAAGTAAAACCACCTCCATGACATTTGAATTTGATCGATCGATCGAGTCTTTTTGAGAGTATATAATTTAACCTATAGCTATAGCTATAAAGGAAGTTCTAGGATCGATCAAATTCTTTTCTTTTCATTGGTTGGTTATAATTCTTTCTTTCTTCTTTTCATTTTGATCCTTTCAAAATATATTTTGAGATGCGCACGACCATACCTGAAAAAAGCCAAAGTTGGGTGGTTTTCTGAATATTCCTTTAAATAAAATTAAAGCAAAAACGTTATAGGCTTATAGCTATATACGTGAAGATAATTTAACTGATAGGGGTAATTACACCATATATGAAATTATATAAGGAATTATAAATCAAAAATATTAATGAGTTATAGAACATGCAAAAAAGTAAAATAAATAAAATAAAAAAATCGGAGTAAAAAACGATGAGATGAAAGAATCATCTTAATTATCCTAATATTAATAATGAGGTGCAAAATAAATTGAATTTTCTTCATCAAAGTCACTTTTGATTAGTTTAACCATATCTCTTTGAATTGCAGAGCCTTCATCTGGCAGTAAATAAGTTTCAACATTATCTTCAGATTCATTAGCAACAATAATCCCATCTGAAAAATCACCTCCATTTACATTTTTAGCAACTTTTAAATTTGTATTATTTGAACAACTTAAAATAATTAGTTCATACCTAACATCTTCATCATTTTGTAACTTTTCAACTAGTTCTTCATCTGGATTAATTAATAATGGAATACTAATTGATGCTGTTCTAACAATTAAATTTAAATCTTTGACTTCATCAGCTATTTGAAAAAGCCAAATAATACCTTTGTAAGATTCTAAGAATTCTTCATTTTCAGTAACATCGTCTATTTGAAATGGTGTAGTGTATTGAGTTCTAAAAATTAATGCTAAAATTCTAAGACTAGATGGTAATAAGTTTGGTATAAATGATTCCGAGTCCACTAAATTTAATTGAATTTCTTTTAATTTCAAAGTTGTTGAGAAATCATATAAATAAAATGAATTACCTTGAAGAACTAAAGATTTAAGATCCGATGGAAGTGAAATAGTATCTTCTTCAGTAGTGGTTGTTATTTTTGGAACATCAATTAAATTTAAAAATGAAACTGTATTTGGAATAGTAATAATGGAATCACTGTCTAATGATTCAACTTTAATTGTCATTCTTTTCAATGAAGTCATACCTGAAAAATCACAATTCATCATATTATATGGGGTATTAATAATTATTTCTTTAATATTTGAATTTTCAAATTTACAGTCATGAACTTCTTGTGATAAAAACAATGTAAGAATTTCAAGTTGTTCAAAATTTGGAAAAAGATCCAGTTGAAAATCAGATAATAATCCATGATATTTAAAATCAAATTGATCTAATGAATGATCGAAAAGTTTTAAAAATTTATCATTTATAGGACATCTATAAATACCAGCTTGAAATAAAATATTTTCATGTTTATTCAATATTTCAATAAATTTTTCATTGAATGTATGAGATTTCATTGAACTACCAAAATCAATAACTAATTGAGGCAGTTTATTGGCTAAATGTTCTAGAAGAAGTAGTTGATTATCATTTGAAGTGAAATCATCATAAATATCAATAAATGTATGTAGAGTTTTCAATTTAGGAAACCAAGATAATCTTCTATATATATCATCAAAATAAACTTCAGATAATGAATTAACTTCACTATACCAAGTTTGAGAACCATTATCTAAATGAGACTTTTCATCTTCAAATAAAATATGTGAATTTGGTATCTTTACTAATTCAGAAACAATTGTAGGGTCAGGAAGTATATGTTCTTTTGAACTTCTAGTAATAATTAGTTCAACATTTGCAAAACTTTTCAATGATTCAATGAGAAAGGATCTTGTTTCAGGGGAATCTTTTAAATCATTTTTATATTGATATTCAACCTGACCCATCACAATAGTAGCTAATAATGGATTTGTTTTATAAGTTGGAGCACAACAATAAATATTAAGTCTAAATGCATTATCATCTGTGATGTATGGTATCAAACTTATAAAAACTGAAAGATTATCAAAATATGTGTTCAATGAGTGATGAATAAAAAACACTAGGATTCTATCTTGAAGTGATTTAGGTAAGTTTGATATCAGTTCAGCAAATCCTGCTGTTGTTGATGTTGTTGGTGATGCTAGTGAAGTTGGAGATAATGGTGATGATGGTAAAGGTTCAGCTGATTCTGATTCTGTTGTTGCCTGTACCTTTTCCATATTTATATATTAAGTAAACAAGGATGTGCTTGGTGATATGTGTTAATTTGCTGTTATTTCAGTACCTTGAACAACTAGAAACACATACAAAAATGGATGTAAGCACAATGACTGTAGCAAAGGAGTGACATTATCTTATAATACTGGACCTGGCTGAAATTTTTTTGAAAAGACGTTTAATTAAAAAAATGAATCAATTAAGATCATTCATTCATGAACAAATATTGATTTGATCTAAATTTGCAAAAAACCTTCTTTCTTATAAAATCGCCGCCTGGCCCCTGGGGCGTAGTTAGTACGTAAGCGCTTACGTAGATCTGATGGTCTGTATTAATCAATAGGTTATAATCGTTCTAATAAAAATTATACAAATTACATGTAAGTACAAAACCTAATAACACTTATTTATTGATTTCGGAAAAACAGTTGCATTTTTTTTATTTACTTTTATTAAAAACACATTGCAGAAAAATCAAATTGAATTATTTTTTTAACTAATGAAATAATCTTTATAATAGCTATTTCTTTCTAATTTCAACCAATCTCTAGGAATTTTAAATATATTTGAATATTTGTAAGTTGGAACAGTTTCAGGAGATAAATACACATCAACATTATCTTTAATACAATCATGAATGATAACATCTTGGCTATAAACTACTCCATATTGTGATTCATATCCAGGTCTAGCAACTTTGATTTTAGTTTTCTCATCAGATTCTATTAAAATACATTTATTCTCCAAACGCTTGTCCTTAATTAATTTAGCAGTAGATTGTGATCCATTAGTTAAAATAACAGATCTATAATAGTCATGAGTGATTAATATATCCAATGTTGTAAAAGTAGAACCAATATCAATTTGAATATCCGAAATATATTCTTGAGCTCGAGTTTGACCATAATAATCGGGCTTCTTTGCTGTAAGATATAAGTGTAAAACTTCAATAGATGTTGGAAAATTGGAGTCAAGTGTTATAATATCAGTTTCACTGAAAACTAATCCAAGATATCTCAAACTTTTGGATTTACTAAAATCAAATAAATATAGTATGTCTGCTCTTGTTTCAAATTTTGTAATAGTACTAGGAATAGTTATTTTTGAATAGTCCTGTGAAGATGTAAATATCTTTAAGAATTTAACAGTGTCAGGGATAGAAGCAATAGATGATTTATCAATAGAAGGTGAAGTTAAAATTAGCTGTCTTAAACTAGATAAATGAGAAAAGTTATGATTTTTCATATGAACTATATTAGAAAGAAAAAAGAATTCTATAGATGAACTTTGAAATGTATTATTTTCTAAAACGTGATTTGAGTATATTTTCATTCTTTTAGTATTTAACATTTGGGGCATGATATCAAGATCAATATCATTACCGTTGTAACTAAATGATGTTGGATTCATTATCTGATCATAAATACTAATGAACGATTCTTTAATTCTCCCACTTAATCGATCTCCTGTATATAATTTAACAGAATCCTTATAGCTGTTTACAAACTCAACAAATGATAAGGTAAAAACATTAATATCAGTTGAAGTTTCAATAAATTGAAGATCAATAATCAATTGTTTAGTATGTTTTAAAAGTTGTTTAAATTGAGGAATAAGTGGATTTCCAGGTCCAAATACAGTTTTAGCACCTAAAATAACTTTAACTTCATCAACAGTTTTGAATAAATTAACGTTTGAAATAAAATTTGCTAGTGGAGTATTATTGCTATTACCTGAATCATCTGTATTAGCAGATGCATGTATAACAAATTTATTAAATCTTTTAAACCAACTTGGAAAAGGTTGGGTTAAACCCTCCCATGTACATGAGAATGATTCAGGTTGGTGATTCAATAAATTGAAAATAACGTCATTAAACTTAGGTGAATCTTTTAAATAATTCTTAATTGATAATCTCTTAAGACCTAATGCTTCAATTGTGGAATTTATACTATTTGTTATTCCATCATCTAACACACAATAATAATGTTGATTATTAACTGTAACATAAAGTTTTATCCATCTTTCAATATTAATTGAAATATTCAAAGTACATTTTGTTCTTAAATAAGGGAAAATATTGATGAATGGTTCAAAGGAGGCAATTTCTCCTTTCATTTGAAATAAAGTAAATTGCAATATGATATCTTGTAATTCATCAGGAAGAGAAACAATCACCTGCATATATTTTTTGACAGGATATGATCTAATCGGTCTTGTATTCATTGTTCATTAGTACATGTAGTTGTATTTACTTGTATATAATAAAGAGTCCAAAGAGATGATTGAATGTTGATTATAAAGAATTGGCCACTGAACATGTATCCATCTAGGTTATATCTAAGTTGATCTGCCATATCAGTTGTCGTGCAAATAAGAGAGAGGTCGTCGACTCGTCGTTTCTCAAGTTATTCCTATTTCATTACGATTAATTAAATAATTAGATTTGATATTATTATTGAAGAGAAAATAATGAATGTATATTAAACAGAGTAAACGGTGTACTAGGTTTATAAAATTTTAAATTTCTAGAAGTAAAGTGCATATATATGAATAAGGAATCAAAAGTTTTTTTAAAAGATATACTAAGTAAAGAGTTGAGTAGAAATAAAGAAAAAAGTAAAGTAATGAAGGGTATAATTATAAAAGTATGAAGAAGTAAAGTCATAAACGTATTGCCAGCAATACAGTTTTGAAAAATCCCATAAGAACTGTAAAAGATGTACATGCATATTTAATCATGCAGCAGTTTGTGGTAAATTAACTGCTGAAGCTGTTGTTTTAACAATTGCATTAGTTGTAAATGTAGCACCACTTGTCCAGGTACTTGAAGCAGAAGGAGCTGATGTTGCAGAAGGAATACTATCAGTAATCACTTCGATATCTTCTGAATTGGAATCTAAATTGACTGGAGCAATAGCAACAACATTATCTTCTAAATCCACAACCATATAAATATTTCTGATAAAAACATCACCTAATAAAAAGTAGTCATCATTTTCTAATATACCAAGAGCACATGTAGAACTAGATGTTGTAGTTTCACCACTATCAGTTTGTTCAGCAACATCTAATAAAAATGATTCTAATGGAGCTGAAACTTCGTAACCTTGGAAATTGAAAGTTAAATAATAATCTTTAGCAGCTTCACAGTTAATCATGTAATAACCATCACTTGAACTTAAAGTTAAATCTAATGTATCAACTAAAGATTGTAAAACATCTGAAGGAACATAAGATAAAGTAGTACCTGTATCTAAAAGAGCTTGACCTGAACCACTAGCAACTTCAGATTTAACATTATCAGAGAAATTACCAATAGTAAAACCAGATAAGGTAACCATAACACTAGCTGGTTCTGGGGTACCTGCTGCATTAACAATTGGAAGTATAGTAAGTGAATCACCAACATATTTATCATGATCGATACCACCAAATAAAATACTTGCAAGTCCAGATGATGTATCATTTAAGTAAACAGAATAAGTAACTTTTTCAGTTAAGCCTTCAAGCTTTAATTTTTGAGGGAAGTTATCATAGATTGAAGATGAGCTTGTTCCATCATATGTAGATTCTAAATATTGATAACCAATACCTAAAACACCCATTTCACTAGTAGCATCATCAGCAACAGCAAAATTCATATTTTCAATAGTAGATGATCCAACAACAACTGTATCTTGACCCCAAGTACCTTTAGCATAGGTTGAATCAACATATTCAATACTAAAATCTGTATCATTACTACTCCATGATGAGGAAGAGTCTGTACTAAAAACTCCATATTCAGTACAATCCATAGTACCAGTTGATTCTGATTCAGTGACAGTTGCAGTAACAGCTTCTTTCATTGTAACAGTTGATTCAGCATTTGCAGTAGAAGTTGTTTCAGCATTTTCTTGAGCTTGAGTTACAGTTGGAGTATCTTTTTTATGATCATTTGCTAAAACTTCATGATCATTTTCTTGTCTTTTACTAAAATCAAATTCAGATGTTGAATTTATATCACGTTTCTCTCCAACAGTTAAACTTGGAATTAATCTTCTCTTTGATGAACCTCTACGTGGTGATTTAGCAGCTTTGACTTTTTTAGAAGAAGTACTTGAGCAGCCTGTATTATCAGAGGCAAGAACCCACATATCTGAAGAACCTGTATCAACTAATAATTCAACTTCTTGAGCATCAGAACCAATTTTCATTGAAAGAGAAAAAAACACAGATTCATTAATTAAGTCAACTTCAAATTCACCAGATGATGATCTTTTTCTTAAATATGGTTCAGCTTCAGCTTTTGATTGTAAATATGAACTTCCTTTAGTTTTCTTTGCATCTAATTTGTAATATCCAACGTTTTTAGTTTCATTATCATAGGATCTCTTTTCTTCCATGTTGAAGTTTATTGGAGTTGGAAGAGTTGCAACTAGATTTGCTAGACTGGCAATAATAATTATCGATATTGATAGTTTCATTCTAATGATTGTAATTGTAATTGTAATTTTAAAGTGTATGTGTATGGTAGAATATAAATGATTGTATGAATAACAGGAAAATAAATTTGACGTCTATTGCTTTTTTCCAGAAATAAGGAATCTATTGTATTTAAATATGATTAGCAACAAATTGATTAAGGACTTCAGCAGCTGTCATTAAAATCAAAAGAAGACCATATAATCATCAGAATGATGTTTGAAATCATGAAAAATTGTATGAGTTCATTGTACTGTACATGTAACCGAGTAAAAAGAACAAAGCAAAGCAAACATAATAAATTCGAAACCCATAATTAGTCCACGTACAGAATGAGACTCAATCTTAACTCATATATAAGTTTGATTTCTTTTTTCTGAGTTGAATCTGTTCACATATAAGCCATTCAATTGACAGGAAAGCACCTTACAATTTCAAAACTTCAAATTTCTTACAGTTTTTACAACGCGTTAAAGAAGTGAATTTGGGTGCACAGCCTTGATTTCCTTCTAATCCTTTGAAAGTTGAATACAATCATCAGTATTCTTTCAATCTTGGCTACTATCAAACAGTTCAAATGTAATGATCTGATCAGGCTGCTAATTAAGATATATTGTGTGTAGGAGTATGATCAGCTTATCCACCTCATATATCGTAATATCGAAGTACTTGCCCTTAGATTTCCTTGAAGGAATGCTTAGAGTGAGCTGGCTCCCAATGATGTTTGAGAATTCTGGTTTGAGGAATCCTTCATTTTACCACACAACAAGTACAACTACTTTTTGGGTTGTTGTATTTTCTGAATAAGCTATGACTGTTAGCATTTTTATAAGTAAGCCTTTATCTTGGAATAGCTGTGCCTACTTGCTACCATCAGTTGCAACTTACAACTTACAACTTACACTGTTAACATGTTAGAGACCTTTTAGTGTTATCCTTTCAAATTTGACAGTAAATGTTAAATCATTTAAAATATTTAAGCTTTTTCCTGTCATTTCCTAAATAGGAGGTATCTTTGATTGTAAATTACATTAATTTACTTAATTAAGTTAATTTGTTGAATGGATTTACGAGTTTAACTCAAACTGATCTAGGGTTACAGTAGATCTAGAGCTACATATAACAATGCCAAGGTAAGGGACCTCAAATTAATTAAGCCATTTAATTATGGATCGATTTAAATTTTAAATAAAAAATATCATTAAGTATCATCCAATTTATTTAGCAGATACGGAATTTTGTAGTAATCTATTAAGTACTCCCTCTATCAACTTTAAATTACAGCTGCTCATTGCTTGTAAAATCTCATATCGAAACGTTTTGCTTATAAAAAATTGAACATTTTTATTTGAATCATTACGCTGAATTATGACTTTCAACTGAATTTTATACATTTATGCATTTTATTAGCTGCTTATATCTTCTACAACCGAAATGTTGTTATATATTGGAGCTGGCCAGAACAAATTTGATAAGAAAAAGGAATTAACTGGTACTGCTAACTGGAATTTAATGGATTAACTCTCATTGATAAGCAAATCAGGGGTAAGTAAATTGTGTATAGGCCCAATGTAGGGTCCTAAGTTCCTAATTACTAAGGATTCTTTTTCGGTGATTGAAATATAAGTTTCAATTAAGCTTCCAGTTAAATTGGTGTTATAACAAAATTGATCAATTAACTTGATTTGAGCCAGTTGCTTAAGATACACACGAACTACACTATGTCTACATTGAGTAATTTTAACAAATAAAGGAGTGCCTTATATAACTTGATTGTCATTTAAAATATATTCTATACACATGTATATAAAATATAACTGAAGCTGTCATTCATGGGCTTTGAAAATTCACAGTTGATCATAGTTATGTTACAGCTTTTGCGAAATCAGGTGCTGCTACTGAATTCATTCTTGATTCTTTACTCTTGATGTCAGTTTATGTATGTCAAATAAGAAAGCAATTAATAGTAAAGATAAAGAGCAATGGAAAAAAGCAATTTATGAGCAAATTGATGAATTGGCAACAAATGGTACTAACTTGGGATGAACATCATATTTTAACTGATGACGAGTGTTGAAAATATCTAAGAAGAAATCTGGTTATAAAGCTCGTAATATGAAATTAAGTGGCATTTCAGTTAATAAAATTACACTCAGAGACAACTATTTCAACTAAAGACAAAATGAATCAAAGATATATTCAACTTCAAGATATCCAATTGCTTAAAATTTATCTTGATACTAAATTAAATCTTAAATATGAACTAGATTTAAGAAAAGGAAAAATTAATTTATTGATATGGATCTTTAAAAAGGTTTGCATGAAGTACCAATAATATCAGCTAAATGTCTTCAACGCGGTAATTAAAACTGTATTAGAATATGTAATTGAAATTTGGGGACATTATTTAACAAATACTGATTATGAGGATTCCGTGTATCCAAAAAAATGTGCTGGTAAATATGAAATTTTTTTCTTTTTGTTGATCACCTTAATTATAGAGGTAATGTTCCATTTATGGTGCCTGAAGAACCTGAACCATTTTGCAGGTATTACTCCTATTTCATTTTCAATACTAATTCTCTGCAAATACAACTCTTTTCAATATATAAGTTACCACAACCATTATGGACCAAAGCTGGCATCATTCCTAATTATTTCATGTGCGTTTGGATCAATCAATTGCTTATTAATCATTAAGTTTAATATCATTAATATTATTCATACCAAATTATTTGAATCTTTAAACATAGTTCTTAAAATGAAAGATGGATTACTACTTTTTCAACTTTGCTCTGGTTCCCTTTGCTGTATTTTATTTATGTTCTTCAAAAAAAAAAAGTGATCAAATTAATACTATACATGTAGTTGCCAAAAAAAAAACTCCAACCACAATAATATTTAAAGAAATTGGAATATTACCTACCACTTGCATTTAGAGCTCAAATTAAAATCTTAAAGGGCTTTATTACCAAAGAATTTAACAACTATAATTCACTTTGATTTGAATTCTATCTTTAATTGTACAAGTTGGTACATGTATTTCTTTCTAAATTTAAAAATATAACCTTCGGTAACTTTTTTTTCTTTTGTTATTTATTTTAGTTATACTGTAACATGATGCGACAGCAATTATGTTGTCTAGAATATTTATTTTGATATTAATAAGCCTTGAAAAAAATGATATTTAATTGAATATTCTTGAAATTCAAGTTCCTTTAATTTGAACTCTGTAATCATTCATTAAAATTCAAAATAGACACATAAAACAATTAGAAATTAGATCAGTTATTTGTTTCTATCTTGGTCCATCAAGATCTGTTTTAGGTGGTGATTTAGTTATAGCTTATTCAAAATTTCTGAGTTTAAATTTATTTGTGGTATAATTGATCAATTCGATTTTTTTGAAATTGTTGTGCATACTCTTATTGATTTGAGAATTGGAAGGTTTTAATCGAAGACAATTTAATTTTGGTAGAATAATGATGAAGATATAATTCAAATTGCTAGTGTAATTTCATGAAACTGAATAAATTACCCATCCAAATTTGAAAAGGATTTATAGAGGAATTGAGATCAATCGCAGTATGGTATGGTGTGTTATTCATACTGATTTGTCCTAATTCTGAACCATTTTTGAAATTGTGTATGAAGAAGCAGCTGATTGGAAAGGAGTCAAAGACTCAAAGGACAGCAAGCTCAAAATTAAAATAAGAATTTCGGAAATACGATTGGTGCACGGTTGTTGTCTCGGGTTTCGGGATTGAACTATTCCGAATGCGTTATAGGAGCAGATAAGGAAAGAGATGATATGAAAGAAGAGTATCTGATATAGAAAAGAGATATTAAAGTTGGGTTGTTGATGGAAACTAACATCAATGGTCAAAAGAGTTTTATTTACTGTGTTCAATTCATCAAATTTGCTTACACAGAGAGAGATATAGATTTAGGGGATATTATTACAATACAAACTATTTTATAAATTTTAGGTAGAACAATATATTTCAAAGTAGATGTAAAACTAAACTAACTTTAACAGGTTGTAACTCTTCAGGTAATTTTCCATCAGCCAAATCAAGTATAGCCTTGTGACACATTGTTCCATCCTTATAAGAACATTGAACTGAGTTGCCAATATAAATATTCTCCTTATTTCCCAAAGTAACATAAGATGCAAATGTTACATAAATATTATCACGTTCAACATCCAATTTATTTATACCTTCTAAAGAATACTTGAGATCTTTCACTTCACATTTTGGAGATTCTGTTGAAAACTGATTTGGGGTAATTGAATAATTAATGTTACCATCATAAATATTACCCATTTCTTTCAATTTGACATTTTCATCATCTAAATTCTTGTATAAATGATCCTTGAAAGATGATTCCGCTTTTATACCTTTTATAAGACTTACAACTAGCTTGCATATACCGCCCTTCTTTTCTCTCCCAATACCAATCGTCCAATAACTTCCACCGTAAAAAAATGGTTCACAAATTTGATGCAGTTTTCCAAATTCAGAAAAATTAGTAAATGTAGCAGAAATCCTGAGAGGAGAAATTGAATTTGAAAGCCGTTTCTTAGTACTTATATCAATGCAAATATCAGAAATTGATGATTTTATTCCAAAGTCATTTTCAAAATATTTATATTTTCCTTTGTAATCTTCATATATATCTAATATTTCACCAATCGTATCACCTTTTGTTTTAGCTATTTGAGTTTGCGAACAGACTGAATGCCAAATTGCACCTAATGATGTTTCTTTGGATATATAAGAAGAATCATCAGAATCTTTGAATCTTTGTAGCACTAATAGACTTTCAGTATTAATACTTGGGAAATATATTTCTGTATTAAGAACTTTCTTTAACATTTCAATATCATCTTGTTTACTTCTATCTTGTATTAATTTAATTATGAATATTGCTCTATCAAATTCGTTAGGAACAAAAAAATAATCTTTACCTACTATATCAGCAACAATTGAACAATCGATATCTTTCCATAGTTCTGGTCCACTTTCCCAACCTTTAGTAACTAAATAATGTAAGCATTTCTTTTTCAAGTCTGCTTTTAATGTTAAAGATCTAGTTTTTAGAAATTTTAAAGCTGAAGTAACTAATTTCATATCTAAGTTGGCACCCAGATGATTAACTACATCTTTCCCTAATATATCAATATTAAAATAATCAGCAGTTGCAATTATCTCAAATGGAATCTTATATCTTGCTGCACTATCATCTTTAGAATATAACCATTCCAATATCAATTCAAAAGCTTCTTGGGTAATATATGGATCATCAAACTCTAATTTATGAGTACCAGTGTCACATGAATCAGAAACAGTATCATTGTTATCATGTTCAGTATCAGAGTTAGGCCAATTCATTAAAGCTTTAAAAAATGGATTTTGAGCAATTACTAGCCTATGTAATTTGTAGTCTTTCCCAAAGGAAGAAATTGTAATATCTGAAAACAGGCCATTCAAATAACCATTATTGAAAATGCATGATTGAAGAGTTTTGTTATTGGTGTCTATATCCATCATTATAGTCAGCTAATAAACTAACTCTGTTCAACGTATACAGACTTTTTTTTTCATTTCGAAATCCCTTTTGAATATTATGTATCCGTGCACAGGTAAAATATTCGGAATTTGTAATTAAGATTTAAAGTCTGATTTATCCTTTATAATCCTTTATTTCTAATTTCTGATTATAATTTTTATTTTGTTATTAGCAAGTCAAATTAATATCAATCACTATAATACTTCACTTTATTAAGAATAAATGGCAAGCAATGTTGTTGCTTCAAATTAATTATCCCTACTCATTTTAGACAGGAAAACGATGGTATTGATTGGCTTCTTTTGGTTTTACTTTCAACTAACTACATGAATATATTTCTAGGTGACTTTTTATTAATAATTAAGATTATCATCAAATTAACTATAAATCAGAAGGCTTTTAATGAGGGCTTGATCAATAAAGTAATCTATTAATATTGTTATTTATGTTTTATACATGATTTCTACAATTGAATATTAATACGAATTTAAGAAATAAATTAAACAGTACTAAAGATATAAGGCACAGCAAATATAAAAATACAAGAGAAATGCATATTAGCATCACATATAAGTGGAATGTCCCATATTAACAGGAGCAAAATCACTAGGTTTAAATGAACGATTTTTAAAATCTTTAAATCTTGATTCACAAGGTCTCATAGATTTAATTATTTGATCAATTTCTTTTTCTTTAGATTCAGCAGTGATTATATCTTCTTTCTTGCTAGTTGTTGATTGTTTATTTGACCCACTTTGAATTCGAAATCCTGCATCCTTAAGACTATCAGTTCTAAATTCTAAATCTATCGAAACTTCTCTTGAAATATTCAATTTAGAAAACAATTGAATGAATTGTTCTGATGTAAATGATGTAATTAAAAATTGATGAGATGGAAAAATCATTCTTAATGTATTTGGTTTATCACCAAATCCAACAGCTTTACCAAAATCAACTGATTCTTGCATTGAAAATGTTTTAAATAAATCACCTTTAATTGAAGCTAATTGTTTAGTATGCTCTTCAGAATCTGATAAATCTGGTTTATGGATATAAGGTTTATATTCTAATAAATCGTGAATCAGTGTACCTTGTGATGAATTTAGTCGTCTATCAGACAATTCAACTTTATCAGAAATATTAAGTTTAAATAATAATTTCTTGCCAAACTTTGATTTTTTAGAATTTGAATCATCATCAAGTAATTTATTTTTGGAATTATTTGAATTATTTAATTGAGTAAAATAATAATTTGCAAATTTAGTATATTTATATTTAACAATAAATAAATTTAATTGAGTTGAATTAAGTTCTAAAATAACAGGTTTGAAATGAGTTTGATCAATTGTATGTCTATCTGTGAAAAGTAGTTCATCACAAAAGAAACATAAAGTCAGATATTGAACTGCAGGAGTATAAACTGGAGGTGGAGCTGTACTGGACATGAGTTTATGATTTGAATCAACTGAACAACTTGGTTAAGTTATTGAATTGGTTGAATTAGGGAACATGGAGTGTTATTTATACCATTGAATATCTGGCATCGATATCGATCACCCTTGGACATGGACATGAGAAACGTCATCAAACAGTAATTACATAGTAAATGATGTAAATCGTTAGTTAAACCATTCCCAGCATAACTGCCGTGCACACAGAGCATACGTGTCCACCGCACTTATGCCAGCTGTTTCAAATCGTTGAATCTTTTCCACTTCCCTTAAAAGGGTCTACCCAGCTCAGCCAGGACTCATCAACCGTTGGAGATTGGGGTCAGTGAGCTCAGCAGGCTTATACCAGACTAAAGAGCTATAGCTGTTCTTTTTGTTTACTTCTCCGACCATCCATTGTCTCCTTTCTCAGTTCACCGTTCACCATTCACACAATTAACTCAATACTTGTCTTTGTTGTTTGAACTTGTTTCTTTTAGTTTAGCTAATTTATAAAAGCACATAATTCTAAAGCAAGCCTTCATTGCAAATAAAAAATCAGCAATTATTTTTTCTTCATATGTGGTCTAATGGCAGTATATCGAGATTCAATTGTTTATCAAATTATCACCAAAAACTCCATATATATCATATATATGCATCTATTAAATTATAATTAATTCTCTATATATGAAATTAGGCAGTGATTACATATATTGATTTGATTTTAGATTTAATTTAAATTAATTAGCTTATTTACTTTATTACATTGGTGCTTAATTTTCTCTAGCTGTTATAATGAAAACGTTTATCATTTGTTCACTTTATATTCGCCAATCACATTGATCAATTTTTCTATTCTGATTAAATTTTATTATTAGAAACCAAAAAGAAAGAATCACAATGGAATTGGAGCGGTATCTCTTCCCAAATGGTAATTTTCAAATGCAGTAAAACCAGCTAAAAATTTAGAAACATCAGTTGAATTTTCATCTATATAAAAAAACGTACCTTTATCAGAAGTATACCATCCAGGCCAGCAAATCATTTAAGCACATGAGCAGATGATTTTCTTGGAGCATGAGTTAATTTGGCCAATAATAAATCTAGAGCATTTGAAATTTTAGAGAAAATATTTCTATGAGTTGCATATGACATTCTGAAAATTGGAGTTTTTAAATATCATTATCTGATATATTTGGTTAAAGAGAAACAACTTGGGAGATAATTCCACTTGAATTTAAAAAAAATGATCCAGGTCTTGATTTAGGTTTTTCAACAATTATTATATTTGCTGCACCTCATGATTCTCATCTAACGAAACGCCGTCTACACTTGAAATTTGCTAATTAGAGCTTCTTTTTCTATTTGATAAAATCTTCTTATAACATAAACTTCATGAAGATCTTTGGAAAGATTTAGTTTATTTAATTGAAGTAACTCATCATCATTTAATTTTTTCTTAAACTCGTCACTCAAAGTAGAACGATCTTTAGTTGTTTCTCTCTTACCTAATTCTTTCATCTTGATATTAACAGCTTCAATATATTCATGAAAATATTGATGTGGTGCTAAATCCTAAAAGAAATTCCTTTTTTTTTTTCCATCTGTTAATTCAGTATTTGGAATGATCAGAAGTACCAACAAATAAATTAAGAGCTTGATTTTTTCTCAGCAGCAAAAATCAATTAAGTTATTTGAAGTTCATACTTAATTACACCCTTGCGCTCCATATACTTTTTGAAAGTCAAATAAGTTGTCTCAAAACTAACCTCAGAACCATTGACTTGCTTCTTAAGTTTGAATTTAACTCTATCAGAAACTTTTATATATACCTTTTTTATTTGATTGTTGATTTTCTCCTCATAAAAACCATACTCTCTGAATAGTAAATAGGTGTTGGAACTTTTGGTTATTGTCACTAATTTTGAGCTTTTATTTATAGTTTCTAAGTAATTTAATTTAGCTTATCATAAGTTTATAATTACAAATGCGTAAAGCATTATTACTTTTATATTTTAAATAGCTGAATCAGTTGTATCAAGTAAATTAGGATAAAAGTTCTCATCCTCAAAACTGCCCCAGAATTGAAATTCAATCGAGCGAATTTCAAACTTAACAACAAACAGACAGACAGATGATCACTACTTCTTCTCTTCAACAACACAACATAGAATCATATATCCACTAGATCATGTTTAGCAAGATTAGAGGAATATCAGGTATATCAGGTATATCATCTGATATAAATTTCAAAGTTGGTCTTAGTAAAGAAGAAAAAGATGGCAAATTTGAAGATGATACAGTTGTTAATAAAGCATTAGTTAAATATTATAAAGAAAAAGAACAACCTTTTCCTGAATGGTTACCAGTTAAAGATTCTCTTCGTAATTTGAATAAAAAATTTGCTAATATAGGTTTATCACAATCTCAACAAATTGAAACATCAACCACATCTACACCTGATTCTAATAATGGAAATTCACAATTTAGACCAAGAGTCCATCAACAACAACAACAACAACAACCTTCATCCAATCATCCATCTGCTGCTCAACAACGATTACAATCTCATTATCGTGTTCAACATCAAATGCCTACATCTAAGTTTGGTTCACAACGTCGTGCTCAACAAGGTCCAGGACAAGGTAGTTCATCTCCATCTCCAACACCACAATCCAGATTCAGTTCACACAGAACCAGTGGTCCTACTATTACTTCCAAATACACCCGTCATACTCTTGGTGGTGGTGCTAGTCATCCAACTTCACCTACCTCTTCTTCTTCTTCTCAAGCGCATGTTCCCTCCAGTCGATTTTCTGGATACAAGAGAACCTAACTCTTTTCTTTTCTTTTCTTTTCCGTCTTGTCTTTATATTTATATACTCTAATCAACCCATGACCTGCAACAACCCAGTAAACACAGTAAACAGTAAACAGTAAACAGCAAACCACAACATTTTCCCTGTCGCACCCACAACATTTGCGCTGTCGCTCATTGGCCGAAATAATTCTCTCTTCACACATTATCAACTTCAACCCATTTCTACTCTTTGCTTTTTTGTACTTGATATCAACCTTTTTGTGGTAAAAGCATCACAACTTCACCGGGGACTATTCATTGTTGTACCTAGACTGCCCTCTACTACCACATCTCAAGACGTGTCAACAACCCTCCTAGTTTGCTTGCTTTTTTACTGTTGTTGTTGTTGTCCAGCCTCTTTCAATAACTCAATCAAAAATTTCATATAAAAGAACTTGAATTCCCACTAAATTAATTAGATACATTCTTAAAAATCCATTAGTTCAATTACAGAGAAAAGAATAAAAACATTATTCAATTAAATTATTAACTTGTTCTATTACAAGTTAAAAAAATCCTCAATTTTTTATTTTATTCTTTTTTTGATAAACAAAAACAAAAACAATGTCCTCAAATCAAAAACAAATCAACAACAACGTTGATAAAAGTCCATCCACTCCTTCACAGACTTCTCCAAATTCAGATTCACCTAAAAGAAAACTGAGAATTCCAAAAGGTATCTTTAATCAAGATGGTGTTATTGAAAAACTGAACGTTACTGCTTACTCCGATATTCCATCTTCTGATTCTGATTTATTAGCTAAACCAAACAAATCACCTTCAAAACAACAACAACAAGAACCAATTAAGAAAACAAATACTAAAACACCATTACCTACAATTTTACCTCCGTTATCTGCTGCCGATTCAAATAATCAAGTTGCTCCAATTAATTCATTAATTAATACTGTTGAAATTTATGATAAACGTGTTGAAGCTCCAGAACCAATTTCAAATGAAGAAAAACAAAAGAATCTGGTTAAAAAACAATTAAGAGATTTAAAAAGATCAAAGGCAATTGAAAAATTAAATCAACAAATTGGTGATCAAACAATTAAAAGATCTGAATTAATTCATACATCAAATGATGATCAACAACATGGACAAGATCAACAACAACAATTATCAATTAGTCCTAAGAAAAATAATACTCTTCCTCCTGTTTTTACTTCAAATCCTGTTAATTTGAATAATAATAATAATTCTTCTGATTCAACTTCTGATTTTGATGATTCTATAAGATCAAGAAAACGTAAATCTATTTTACCACCTTTACCTTCAAATGATGATGAAGATGAGCAACAACAACAACAAGCTAATCAATCTCGTTCTTCAACTTCTATTAGTTCTTCTCCAACTAAACAAGTTCCTTCTTCAACTAGTGTTTTAACTTCTACACCAACTGAACAAGTTCCAATTAAATCTACTTCACCTTCTAAATCATTATCTAATAGATCACAAATGTCACAACCAGTTACATATCCACAACAACAATTACAATTGATGCAACCAGCAATAATAACTCCTCCATTAGAGAGTAAAACAATTGAACAACAACCACCATTGAAAAAACAAAAGAAATCAAAAACTCCAAATAATTCAGGTTGGTCAAAAGAAGATGATGAATTAATTGTTAAATATAAAGAAGTTGATGGATTATCATGGAAAAAAATTGCTCAATTATTAGATCAAAGACATTCATGGCAAGCAATTCAAATGAGATATTTAAGATCTCATAAATCAAGAAATGAATCATGGTCTAGATATATGGAATTAAAATTAGTTAATTGTATTAAACGTGATTGGGAAAATAGATGGAAAAGAATTTCAGATGAGATGAAGAAAAATACCAAAGATAGTAATAATACAGAAGATGAAGATAATAATAATACTAGTAATACTAATAAAGGAATTACAGTTGAAAGATGTCAAAATAAAAATTTAGATATTTGTAAGAAATTTGAAACTAAAGAAGTTAAGAAAATATTTGAGAATAAAGATATCATTAGAAGTTATATGTTTAATAGAAATGATATTAAAGATCCTGAAGCTCATAAGAAATTATTAATGGTTTATAATGGATTAGAAACAATTGCTTATGAAGATGAAGATGAAGAAAATGATGATGGTGCTTCTTCAGGTAGTGCTACTGTTAATAATTGATTACCTTTGTTTTGTTGTTATTATTTCTTTTGGTGTTTGATTTTTAAAGACTTTTGTTTGTTATTATTATGTGTTCAATTATTTGTGATTTGTTTATATATCGCTAACCTCTTTTCATTTTTTGGTATGTGATTACTATTATTATTATTAGTGCTCTTTTTTTGTTATTTCGTTTGATATATTTGATACAATTGTTGTTCTTTTACGTTCTTTGATAAACTTTTATTTTGTTCTTTTTTTACTTTTACTTTCTTTAACTTTTCCCCTATCTCTCTCTCTCTCTCTCTCTCTCTCTCTCTGATTTTTTTTTTTATTTCTTTTATTAACTTTTGTTTGATTATCATAACTAATGTTACACTAGCTATTTTGATACTGATTTTTTATTATTTTATTCGTTGTTGTTACTTTATTATTATATTGTGTATTTCTATTTCTAGCTTTTATTGATTCTTATATCTTTTATATCTATCATATTATATATATTTTTGTATATATTATATTATTTTGTGAATATTTTATTATTATTATAACGTTATTATATTATTTGTTTAATTGGTTTGTTTATTTTTATATAGTTTGAAGTTGATATATGATTCATTAAATTTATATACAATTTGTTCTTTCTTTTAATTTTTTTATCATGCTTAATTGATTTTGACTATATAGTTTCTTAAATTAATTCTCTATATAATTAAAATTAACAATTTAAGAGTATTTGACTGTATTTCATATGCATGCATGCCATGCCCAATTATTGGCAATTCATGGTATTTATTATATAAGTCCTGTAACGTACCATTCAACCATCGATCGATCCAAGACCTCTATTATAAGAATTTAAGACTTCGATCGATCAATTACATGTATAATTAAGACTATATATATATATATATAATTAAGTTGATCAGAACCAATATATTCAAATTAATACACATGTTCGTTATAAATTCCTTCGATCCAATTAAATCAAGCTAATCACCAATTATATAATTTACTCATATTTAATCAAAACTTCGAAACTCCATAAAATTCTGCATCTATTTAGGACCCTTAATGAATTTCAATTTAACCATTTTTTAACCGAATAATAAGCGATAAGCGATCTGCTACGTTAATATTTCCTAATTCAGCCAGCTAGCTTATATCTCCCATAATTCTCCTTTTAATAACAATAAAATGTCAATAAGAATCAGCTTTTTGATTGTGTTTTATGATTTTTATCAATTTATATGATACATTTCGTGTATTGTTTAAAAAATTGATATATTCTTTGCATTCATTCATTAAATTTATGCATTAATTTTATTATTGACCGATTCACGATTCACGATTCACGATTCACGCAATTAATTACGAATTTACGATCGATATCGATCGATATTTACATTCACATGTTATAATCGATTGAATTTAATCTAATTCATGAATTTAATTGGTTAATTCTAGTTACCTCTGGTTAAAAATGGATATAAATTTACCAATTTAAGAGAAAATTTGTACATAATCGTAAATACGGAAACCGATCGCTTTAAATTATTTATTTACCCTTATTAAATAAAGCTTATTTAACTTAAAAAAATGGATTAATTACGTACATGCATATCTATAATTAAGAATTTGAGATAAATCGAATTAATTCGTATTTGTATATATTGTAAAAGTAAAAGAAGAAAAGGATTGAGTTTACATATTTGTATAATGTATACGATAATGGAACTAAATTCATTACCTAAAAAAAGGTATAGGTTTGATTAAAAGGCAAATATAAAAAAGTAAAGTAAAGAAAACACATAAAATTGAAAAGGAAAATAAGAACATAGTATAAAAAGCAAAAGTTGAAAGTTAAAAGTTGAAAGTTGAAACGATAAAGAAAGAAAGAAAAAAAATAGTAATAATGATCACTTCTAGTTGTTTAGTTAAGTAAATGCATTCAGATAGATAATAATAAGACCAAATAAAACAAACCAAATAATAGTAATATAAGAGTTTGAAATAAAATATAGATATAGATATAATAATAATGATATAGGAAAAGAGGTAACAATAATACAATAATAAAATAAAATCTAAACAGAAACACTAGGTAAATTTAAATAATTTTTACCATTTGAATTGCTATTATTGTGATTAGAATTTGAATAATTTTGAGAATTTTTATCATTTGTTGTTGTAGTATATTGATAAGATGGATACATTCCATAAACATTTTGTTGTTGTTGTTGTTGTTGAGCTTGAGCTTGAGCTTGAACTTGAGCTTGATATTGTTGTTGTTGTTGATGTTGTTCTTTTAATAATCTTTCTCTTTCTAATTGTTCTTGTTGTAATTGTAATCTTAATTGTTTTTTAGTTGGTTTTCTTCTAACTATAGTTTTTGGATAATTAGCAGAAGCTCTACCTCTTTTCTTTTCTTCTCTTAAATAAGTACATTCAGAATTTGTTCTAATACATTGTAAACAAGTTGGATGTTCACCTGAACATTTTGTACGTTTTTGATTACATAAATCACAAGCTTTTTTAGTTCTTTTTGCTTTAACTTTTTGGTGAGAATGATTTGAATCAATATTATCTTCATTAATCATTGTATTTGTTAAATCATTTGAAGTTGTTGAAGAATTTCTTGAAGTTTCTGGTGTCATATAAGGAGAATTTGAACTTGTACTTCCACATGATTGATCAGAAGTAAAATTATTGGTAGTACCTATAATAGCTGGTTGTAAATAATTACCATAATTAGCATAAGGATTGATTGCTTGAGAATAATTAGTGAAAGAAGTAGTTGCAAAAGTAGTAAAAGGATTAACTATTGAACCAGAATAGTTATTTGGAACTTGTTGTTGCTGTTGTTGTTGTTGCATCTGTTGTTGCATTTGTTGTTGTTGATTTTGTTGTTGTTGGTGTTGATTTTGTTGAGATAATAATGGAGGTAGCATATTATTAGATTGTAATTGAGATGGAGAAGTATTATATTTATAGTAAGAGTTTTTATTATCGATAATTGGAGAAGTAGAATCAGAACGTAATTGAGGTGGGTTCATTGAACTTGAACTTGAGATAGAACTTGGAGAAGTTGAATAATTGTAATAACTAGACTGGGCTTGAGCTTGAGCTTGTAGTTGTGCGTATTTATTGGAATAGATTGAATAAAGAGAGTCTTGATTGGCCATGTTCTAACAAGATACAAAATGGTCGATGAGCTAAAGTATTATATTAGAAGGAGGTTGAAATGGGAAGTGTATAGAGTATGATACTATAGATATTAGTAATGGGAGGTCTATATGATTTGAGGATGGGATGTGGAAAGACAGGGACAGGGTCAAGAGACGGAAAGAAAAGTCTGAAAAGGAGAAACCAGGATGTTTATATAAGAAAAACAGCACCAATTAGGTAGATCAAACAAGACTCACAAAACCACAAACAGAATCAGAATCGATCGATAGAAATGGAAATGCAAATGGGTTAAAAGAATTTTTACAGCCGCCAGAAGGAGTTTAGCCGGTTCGGTCATAAATGCAAGATTCACCAACGCTCTTGCTCCTTTGGGAACGGCGCCGAGCCCGCGTTGGGCCTATTTCCGGTCTCGCCACGGATATCCGAGCTGGTCACGTGTGTGGGCTCTGTTATTGTTCACTCTCTATTCATGCACAAGACTTTCATTTCATATACAATTACATGTATAATTTCAAATTTGAACTGAACTCGATCAACGTACGTACGGATCTAGCTAGCTTATATTCGATTCAATAATTTCAATTCGATCAATCATTAGATGTTAAAAAAAAATGCCCTCCCTTCCCTTTATGCACTGTTCCTCAAAAAAAATTCAAAAATAATATACTACGTAGCTGTCAGGTTTAAGGTTTAAAGTTTCAAATAAGTCCAGTGGTTGGTTATATAGATTTGATCTAATTTTAGACAGTTTTAACAATTTTACGCGCGCGCGTAAAACGTGAATTCAATTTCTGTTTAAATTGTCCTACTGAGTCTACGTACATGTATTGTACATGTATTCCCTTTATATTTCATAGAATTCACAATATACCTACATATATGTATATGTATATGTATAACTCAATATATCTTAATTCTGAATTCTGTATATCTATCGATGATTCGTTGTCACCTCCCATTATTTACCTTTTACATTTTTTTTCTTTTAATCCCTTAGAATTTCCATTCACAAATCACTAAATTCTTCTATTCAATTCAGTCAGGAAATTCTATTAATCGGTCAAAACATATATATGTATATATCAATATATATGAGCTTTACTATAATTAACTTTCTTCGATGATATGATTAAAAATTAGTAAGCGATATATACTATAGTCAAAAGACTCAAAAATCAAATTACAACTATATATAGCTGTTTATTTTTTTATTTCAAGTCTTTCAACTATATATATATACATATGAAGTACATGTATCTTATTTATGGGCTCTCTTGGTTCTTGGACCTAGGTTCTTTTAACTTCCAAATTTGTATATATGCTATATATACAATTAATGGATCGAAACATGCAACCGTAAAACCGTTTTTTATTAGAAAAAGGGAGAATGAATCATCCGGTTAACGTATGTAGGTGAAAATGGGAATTTAAAATTTAAATATAGCAAAATATGATTAATTGATTTGTCTAGATATATATCAGACTATACGTACGTGTATATATAGTTACGTTGAAACTTGAACAAGTTGAGTTAATTGTACATGTACTGTCAGCTACATGTATAGTGTTTACCAATTAATGCCATACAAATTGATGCAATCAATGATTCATAATCTTATAGGATTTAATATTCTTTAAATTTTTAAAGTCTAGAAGTATTGAAATATATATATATATCGATTGAATTAGAATTTTGGATAATTAATATCATTCAATTGAATTGGCTATATTAACTTATAATTCATCGAGACTCAAAAGCGTGCCATAAATGAGCCCATTTTATGAAGGCTTGTAGTAATTCTTGTACATGTCTTAAATTGGTAGCATAAATTAAGTGGCACGTTATAGGCTTATAGTTATATTTTGAACTTATAATCATTCATGATGATTTGCATGTTGCTAACTATTGGTTTTGAATTTATAATATATATGTACATGATCATGTAACTCATGTTGATATAGCATCGATAGTCATACGATAAAGAAATACATGTATAATCAGCAAAAGCTATACAAAACAGAAAACGTTTAATTGGACTTTATTTAATATTTGGATATTTTTATTTTTAAAACAGTAAGTTTAATATTTAAGGAGGAAAATACTAGCTTATAATTAAATTAAATACTTCCATGCAACCAAACTTGGGTCGATTAAAATCAATTTGAATGTACGTACTACGTACGTAGTTGAAGGAATATACAATTAAGGCTTTATAAGTTATATATAGCTGGATAAAAATAACATATATATATATATACATACAATCAAATTTATCAAACAAACTATATATCTAGTACATGTATATGTGGACTCTCTCTATCATTACTGTCATTTGCTGCAGAGTCGTCAGACTGTTTAATTAATTCACAGTTTCAGACTGAACTAGCTATATATAGCTTGTGTCTTCACTGAGTCTCAATTCAGCTAGAGCTATATTTATAATAGTCTTCAGAAAGACATGAATCACATGATCGAGCTATATAGGAAAATTAATTAATTATAATTGGAGTTGGTACAGTTTGATTGGTTTGAAGTTTATCCAATTTTATATAATAATTAACGAGTTATTATTTATAACTTAATTTAAAGTTGTAATATTAATATTAATTAAGATTTAAAGTATATTTAAAGTATTCAGTTAATTAAACCAATTAACGACGTGCGTACATATGCATGTAGCATTAATTGTAGCTTAATTTTTAATTTTCAGAAATACTTCAAATATTTCTAGAAAACTATATGTAAATGTCCATGAATCATGATATATATATACGTACATGCGTAACAGCTAGAGGAATATTGTAGTTTTATCTTAATTTTTTTGTTAATTCTCATGCATGCAGTCATTGATAGTCAGTGAATTTCACAAATTAATTCACAATATTAATTAATTGAATATAGCAATTAATATGAATACAATTCATTTTCAACTCAGCACAGTTGTATGAACCATAAACCATATATGGTGTTATGGACCATAAGACTCCAATGTCACTCCATATAGCTAGAATATATGCATCATTAATATTGGGGTCCATAGACTCCATACGATGATATATATAAATGAATCATGACTCATGAGCATGGGCCATGCATATGGTTGAATAGATATTAACGAGGAGCTGCGTATACAGCCTGTTATATTAAATCGCCGAGTATATAACCGGCCCTATTGGATTTAACTTTATTTGTTAATTATTAAACACCCCCTTCGAGTAAATTAACTCAATTACATGTAGTAAACATTATATCCCCATGGCCGTATATATATAAGGAATTTGTGCCTTAAACTTGATTCATCATCTAGCTGTTATAATTGTAATGATTTAATCATAAGCCTCTATACATATATCTTCCCGTCGGAAGAGAGTTAATTCTCTCATCATGCAAATTAAATATATGGATCGAAAATTATTATTGAATTGTGTGGGGTATTGTTCCACTAGCTACATTTATACACGTGTATATAGTAGAGCTAGTACATATCATGTATATATGATACTGTATACATGTATAAAGTCATTTGTTGAAGTTAGTTGAACCTTTAAAAAGATATTAATTTAATTCAATCAATTTCAATGATATCGAGTCTGAAGAACAAGCTATACGGTAGCTAGATCCTGGAATTTGAACTATATAGCTTCTTCTTGAACAATCAAATATGTAAGATATATATACATGTACCTTGAAAGTTGATATTTTTCATGAATAAATGTTTTGCTGATATACATATATATGATGATATGATATGATAATAAATAATTGAGTGTAATTAATTCATCGAATCACCGATGATTAATATATTGATTGATTAAATTTAAGATTTAAGACATATATGTACGTACTTTCAGGTTTTTTTTTAAAACATGTATATATATCATGATGATTCAAATTAATTGAAACTTATATATGGTTGGTTAATTGTGATTCTCGCGTAGCCAGTCAATTTAATCTGCTACCAAATCAAAATTTAAGCATATATACTCAGCAACTGCATGCCTATACTCGATTATACTCGATGAGTCTCGATCATATTTTTAATTGTTTGTTTACCCAATTTAATTAAAAGCTATATATATGAATTTAAGGATTAATTATGATTAATTTAAGTTATTTAACCAATTAATGTACATGTATATATATAGTTGAAAATTTATTGAAACTTTTTGGCCCTTTAAGGTTTTAAGGGAGACAGTTTCGCAACTTTCGCCGATGGTATTGACAATTTTGTAAATTTAAAATAATTAATTATATAAGCTAGAGATATCGATCAATCAATTAATGACAATCATATACATGTATATCGCCTTTAAATTCATCAATTGTTAAACAAAATTTTAATTTATAATATATTATCATCTATATAAAATCAGAAAATCTTAATTTGAATTTGGGCTTCTATAAGTTGAAGTTATAATTCTATAAACTGGTCAATTAAGCTGTAACTAACTAATTCCAACTTCCAAGTACATGAATGCATGTATATAAATATACAATTAATGTACTCTATATAGCTATATTTATGTCAGTACATATGTATCGTTACTATCGTACCATAATAAGTTAATAACCATATGTATATGAAATTTGTAAATTTGAAATGGTACGTTTGATATATATCTTATAAGATTATAATTAATTAATTTAATTATAATCAATTAATTTACATGCATAAATTAACATTGCATATATATATTAAAAAAATATATTCCTAATTATAAGATGATATATATTCCATATATACCAAATGGATATAAACCGGCTCAAGAGTCAAAATTCCGGATGAGTAGATATATATATGGATTAAATTCGATCCATCTATATTTAATTACATGTCTATCATATATTTTTTCCGGTACGTGGGTGTATATATGGTTATAAAAAATTAGACATATTTTGATGATTATATAATTAATAACTGTATAATTTCTTAACCCATATATGCATTGAAAACATATATATATAATTAATGAAAATTAATATTCAAGAATTCAAGAATATCAAGAATTTCGTATACGTTAAAAATTAAAATAAATTATATTCCCGAGCGCGCGCGGCCGAGCCCCCAATCACAAAAATAGTGCATGTGCGGCTCTCTCTACCCTGCATCTCTCATCTGCGGCGCCCGCTTAATTAATTGCTCCGATTTTTCCGCGCATGCAGTTCGATCTTTTAACTTTTTCAGAAGAAGTTTTTCTATATTTACAATTTGTATACGTACGGATATAAACGGACTAAGACGGTGGTAATTCTATAGGGGACGTTAATACGTTAATACTGACAAATTAATAAAATTAAAAGATCGAATATATATATGGAATTAATATCAACATTTGTTTAAACGCACAGCTATATACATGCGTATATAAGTTAGTATAACTTAAGTTAATTTATATATGCAATTGTAATTAATTGCTTTAATTCTTAATTCTCGCTCGTTAAACGTTTTTTATATGGATTTAGAAGTTCCTCTTTTTTAATTATACATGTAACATATAATATTATATTATATTTACTTGTACATGTATACGTGATTTAAATTTAAATTTATAAATACTTTGCATATTATATCCTATATTATAGTTAACGTTAACGTTAACGTTTGAGAGGTATATATTAATTGCATGACTGTATGTAGTGAAATATAAGTTTCCATGAGCATGTAAAATCGCCGGTGTGGAGATGGGATAAGGAAATTCATATCAGACAACAATTAATGTGACAATTAACATACCAAATCAGGTCCAAATGGCATTATATGAATTATATGATAAAGAATTTAAATAGTTATTTGGAAACAAAACTATATATGTAAAGTTCAAATGATTAATTTTGTGAGTCGATTTAATTACCTCCTTTAATTAATTGTTACTTTGTTACATCAACTTATTCTTGTTACAAGTAGGTGCTTTAAATAATAAATTATATTTATAAATCTTTTAAGCTTAATTATATAATTAATTCTTTAACTATATAGCTATATAATTTTAACGTTACATTTGTAACTTTGAGATTCAAATTGAGAATATAATATTATGTATACAAATTAACGGTTAAAAAACACAAGATCTTGGGAATTGATGAACAGGTTTTTTTTTTAACATATCATCTGTAATTCATTAGAAAGGAAAGACTATATATGCGAGTTCTTATTGAAAACACTTTAGGAGACTAAATAAACTAAATGAAAAAACTTAAAAACTTGGTAAAAGTAAAAGTATAGTTTTTCTTTATATATTTTTATTTTTTTTCTTATACAAGTTAATACAACTAAACTTGCTTTAAACCACTTCAAAACAATTGGATTTTTATTAAGATATCAGATAACGTATATTGTAAATCAGGCTGATAACATCCACAATAAATTAATATTAATTATTAGGATAAATTATATCTATAATCTACCATATGTCAGGGACTCAGGGTCTCAGGAACACATGCACTGATTAGTTTCGGCTCTACTCTCGGCAGCACCGTGTCCACCCAGCCTCCGCCGCCTCCGCCGCCACGTGCCGTTCCAGGCAGAGGCCAATCAAAAGATAAGATTAAATTAAGTTTCCTTTAATTATATTGAAAAGTTATTTATTCAAATATCCTAAAACTCTTGATAAAACCACAGTTTATATTTCGCCCATATATTGTTTTAAATATGTTAATTAAGTTAAATTAAATTCAAAGCCAACTTTCCAACTTTCCAAATTTTCCTTCAAGAGTTTGTGTTTTTAAACAAATTGTACAATCTATACTACAATCAGTTTAATTTTTAGATGGGTGAAAAAGATTCATTTTCCATCTCTTCTTTAGAGACAAATGATGCGTTAACTAGACAAAACAGAATCCTGTCTTTTTTATTTCCAAAGAAAGTTCCAATTTTACCAACTGAAGATGAAAGAAAGATATTCCCTGAAAGAAAATCAAATATATTAAAGAAAACATTTTTTTGGTGGTTGAATCCATTATTTAAAATTGGTTATTTAAGAACTATTCAATCTGAAGATTTATTCATTCTAGATAATGAATTAGATATTAATGAAATGTATGAACTATTTATTGGTCATTTTGATCCAATTTATAAACAGAAACAAAATGATCATATTTTAGAAAAATGTAAATCAAGAAATGAAACTTTAGAAACTTCATCTGTTTCAGCTATTGATGATTTAAAAGATTTTCAATTATCTGTTCTTACATTAATATCAATTTTATTCAAATGTTTTGGTTATAAAGCTACTTTAAGTATTATTCAAATTATTTTTTCATTCACTTTTTCAAGTTTACAACCTCTATTACAAAAAGAATTAATTAATTTTGTTAATGATAAAAGTCTTGGATTGAATCCACATATTGGTAAAGGTATTGGTTATGCATTTGGTGTCTCTTTATTAACTTTAGCTAATGGACTTTTAATGAATCATGCGAGTTATAATACTGAAATTGTTAGTGGCCAATTTACTTCAGTTTTAACTAAAGCTATATTAAGAAAATCTTTATATCTAGATGATGAAGGTCATCATAAATTTCCAGAAGGTAAAATCACTTCAATTATGAGTACTGATCTAAATAGACTGAATTTTGCTTCTAGAGCTATCTCATTCTTATTTGGAGCTCCTATCGCATTAGGTATTACAATAGGTATGTTAATTCATAGTATTGGCGTTTCTGCATTAATTGGTATTGGTATTTTGTTAATTTCAGGTCTTGCTTTTGGTTTTGTGTTTAATATTTTATTCTCATTTAGAAAGAAAATAATGGAATTCACTGATAAAAGAGTTACATTAGTTAGAGAAATTTTAAATAATTTTAAAGTGATTAAATATTATAATTGGCAAACTCCTTATTTAACAAAAATTACAGAATATAGAGTTAATGAAACTAATGAAGTTTTAAAATTGAATTTAATGAGAAATCTTTTAGATGGTATTGCTACAGCTATGCCTCCTATAGCAACAATGGCTACATTTTGTGTTATGATGGAAGCTATTCATTATCAAGCTTCAGTTGCTTCTATATTTGCTTCTTTGTCTTGGTTTGATGGTTTAGCTATGGCATTTGCTATGATGCCACTTGCCTTCTCAGCTGGTGCTGATGCTGGTATTGCTCTTAAAAGAGTATGTTCACTTTTATCTTGTGGTGAAATTGGTGAATATGAAAAGAGATTGAAAGATATTGAATTAAATAATAATAATAATAGTCTCAAATATTCAATTGAACTTAAAAATGGATGTTTTGAATGGCCTCATTTTTCATTAAAAGATGATGATAAAGAAGAAGAAAATGATGATGATAAATCTAAAGCTACAACAACTACTGAAAATTCAAAAGAAGAAAAGGATTCCCAAGTTAATGATGATGAAATGAAGAAATCATTTCCAGGTTTAAATGATATCAACTTATCTATTAAGAAAGGTGAATTTGTTGTTATTACTGGCTCAATCGGTTCAGGTAAATCATCTTTATTAAATGCAATCTCTGGTTTCATGAAACAGACAAAAGGTGATCTCGAAGTTAATGGTTCTTTAGTTCTATGTGGTAGCTCATGGGTTCAAAATGCAACTATTAAAGAAAATATTTTATTTGGTATGCCAGAAGATAATTCAAAATATGATGATATTGTTAGAGCATGTGCTTTAAGAAGTGATTTTAACCAATTACCAGGTGGTGATTTAACTCATGTTGGTGAAAGAGGTATTACTTTATCTGGTGGTCAAAAGGCTAGAATCAATTTAGCTAGAGCTGTTTATGCTGATAAAGATATTATTTTAATGGATGATGTTTTATCTGCTGTTGATGCCAAAGTTGGTAAACATATTGTTGAAACATGTATTTTAGGTTATTTGAAAGATAAAACTAGAATTTTAGCTACTCACCAATTATCATTAATTGGTGCTGCTGATAAAGTTGGTTTTTTAAATGATAATGGTACACTTGATGTTGGTACGTTGGATGAATTGAATCAAAGAAATCCAGCTTTTGCTAAGTTAATGTCTCATGCTCATGAATTAACTAAAAAATTAGATGATGCACTTTTAAGTGGTGATATTACTAAAAAAGTTACAACTTTACTTAGTCAAAATGATACTGAAGTTCAAATTGTCGAAGAAGAAGAAAGAGCTGTTAATAGACTTAAAGGTGATGTGATTACAACTTATTTGAAATTAGGATCTGGTATGTTCGGTGTTTTCTTATATGTTCCTCTGTTTGTTTTAATTATTTCATTATATCGATTTGATAGTATTTTTTCAAATACTTGGTTATCATTTTGGCTTGATGATAAATTTAAAAATTTATCAGAACATTTTTATATGGGTTTTTATATTTTATTCACTTTATTAATTGGTATCTTAGGTTATATGTCATTGACTTATATTTCTTATGGGACTGTTACAGCATCTAGAAATTTGAATATTTTAGCTATACAAAGATTAATGAAAGCTCCACTATCATACACTGATATTACTCCAATGGGTAGAATTTTAAATAGATTTACTAAAGATACTGATGTTTTGGATAATGAAATAACTGAGGTGATTCAAAGTCTACTTTTTGATTTTTCAACAATTGTTGGTACAATTATTCTTTGTGTTATTTATTTACCTTGGTTTGCTATTACTATTCCATTTATTTGTGTTTTCTTCGTTTTATTTAATGATCTTTATCAAGCAACTAGTAGAGAAGTCAAAAGATTAGAAGCTGTTAAGAGATCTGATATGTATGCTCATTTTAATGAAACTTTAGGTGGTTTAGATACAATCAAAGCATATAAAGCTGAATCAAGATTTTTAACTAAAATGAGTTTATTACTTAATAAAATGAATGAAGCTTATTTTTTAAATGTTGCAAATCAAAGATATTTAGCTGTTAATATGGCACTAGTTGTTTTTTTCCTTACTTTACTTGTTTCAATTTTATGTTGTTTTAGAGTTTTTAAAATTAGTGCTGCATCTACTGGTTTGTTATTAAATTATTTAATTCAAATTTCTAGTTCAATTGTTCAAGTTTTACGTTGGTCTGCTCAATTTGAAAATGAAATGAATTCTGCTGAAAGATTGAAATTTTATGCTTTAGATTTACCACAAGAAGCTGAATTTAATATTCCTGAGAAAGATCCTTATCCAGATTGGCCTGAATTTGGTGCTATTAAATTTGAAAATGTTTCATTACGTTATAGAGAAGGTTTACCATTAGCTTTAAAGAAATTATCAATTGAAATTAAATCAAATGAAAAAATTGGTATTTGTGGTAGAACAGGTGCTGGTAAATCAACATTAACATCATGTATTTATAGATTATCTGAACCTGAAGGATTAATTACAATTGATGATGTGGATATTTCTCAATTAGGTTTACAGAAACTGAGATCCAAGTTATCTATTATTCCTCAAGATCCAGTTTTATTTGAAGGTACAATTCAAGAAAATTTAGATCCATTTGAAGAAAGAACAAGAGATGAGTTATGGGATGCTTTAAGAAGAGCTCATTTAATTGAAGAAAGTGTTTTAGGTAAAGTTAAAGATCAAACTGAAAGAGATGAATCAATGCATAAATTCCATTTAAATCAATTAGTTGAAGAAGACGGTTGTAATTTTTCATTAGGTGAAAGACAATTATTATCATTGGCTAGAGCATTAGTTAGAAAATCTAAAATTTTAATTCTAGATGAAGCTACATCAAGTGTTGATTATGAAACAGATTCAAAAATCCAAACTACCATTTCAACTGAGTTTGTTAACTGTACAATTTTATGTATTGCTCATAGATTAAAGACTATCATTGATTATGATAGAATTCTAGTTTTAGATAAAGGTGAAATTTCTGAGTTTGATACTCCTTGGAAATTATTTATGGGTGGTAAATCTGGTATTTTCAAATCTATGTGTGAACAATCTAATATTACTTCTGAAGATTTTTCTAATAAGAATTAAGAGGGTTAGTTGTTATTACTTTTTTTTTTTTAATTTATTTTTGTTATGATTATTTGGCTTTTATTTTTATTCTTTTTGTTATAGCTTATTTATATTAATTTTTCGATGGTGCTTTTGGTTTCTTGTAATTCACATACACATTTACAGAACAGGTATCTACTTTATTAAACTGTTTTTAATGTTTATTAATTTTTGTTGTTTTTCATTATACAAATTAATTTTAAACTGTAAATATTTTCAGAAATCTTATTTAAAATTTTGTAAGAAATTAATTATTATAGTATACAGGGTAAAGAAAATCAGCTTTAGATTTTCTACAATGTGAAGAAATCAGGTACTGACGGCAGATCAGAGAAGGAATCTCCATCATCAAATACAAAATAGTTATCATACTTGACCTTTGAAACAGAACTATAAACATTAGATGATAAAATATTAGGAACTATTACATTTGAAGAATCAGCATCAATTGAAATAGATGAATTTTGAGAAATTGTTAATGTAACGAGAGAACCAGGAATAAAATGACCTTTAACTTGATTCAATTTTCTATGACTTCTATTTGAGTGAATATAAACATAGTCAATACATCTCATGTCAATTTTAATATTGATATGCCCTATTAATTGGGATAGATCCATATCAAATTTAATATTAAGTGGAGGATTGGCATCAAAATTATCTAGCACATACATCAAAATATCATTAACGGTACTGGGAATTATATTCCAGTCTTTGGCAGTAGGAAAATTAACAAAATCATCAAATCCGACAGATAGCTTAGTTAAATGTTCAGCTTTTGAAAAGTCATAAAAGTTCAAATGTTTTGCATTAAATCCAAATGTCTGGAGAAATTTTGGGATTATAAAACTTGAATATTCATCAGTGAAAGTAATATTTTCTAAAGTAAGATCTCTTATTGAATTTTGAATTGTACTGACCGACTTCGAATCTAAAAAGAAATCACCCTCATCATGATGCCTTAAAATATAATTAAATTCTCTTAACTTAGTAAGTTTTGAAAAATCGCAGTTTTTGGTACTATTTCCAACACCACAAAGGTTGAATGTTTCCACAGTATCACTAACAAAAGTAACATCTTCAAATCTGGCATAAGTACAACCCAATATAAGAGTTTTAAGATATCTAAATTTGGAAAAAACAGACAGTGAAGTTTTAGGTTCACATATAATCTCTGTAAATCTTTCATTTGGTAAACTCATAGCTTCTATAATGATATCTTCTTCTATTTGTTGTGAAGTAAAATCAAATTCTAAGGTTGGATGAGTCTTTAAAAATTCCAGAACTTCAGAATTAAATACACGTTTTGCAACAAAAGTCAAACGTGTTTGAACAGCACGTTCTAGTAACTTCTCTATTATACAAAAATCGTCATTTGTGAACTGTTCATCAACTGAAATCTTGATATATTTTAAATTTTTGAAGGATAAAACTAAAGAAAGTATACTTTTTGAAGAATCATGAATATGAGTGATTATATTAGAGACCCAACCTTCATTAATAAATTGTTTTGTGTACTCACTAATATGATAACCAGGATTCAAATAAACCCTTTCAGGTTGATATTCAAGTAATTCTTCAACCAAGTCTTCATCTGCTCCATAATTACCAAGAGCTAGAATATGTATCTTATGATTCTCATGTTCAATTAAATTTAAGAATTCATCAATAATTGATTCAGATTTAACACTACCGAATTTGATTAATCTTTTTGGACTTAAATAAATAATTGGGAAATCCAATGTATGACTAACAGTTAGACCTATTTTAAAGTTAGGATTTATGAATTCAAAAACATCTAAGAATTTGATCAAATATTTAGAATTTATAAGGTCGATTGCTTGATTTGAAATTGATATTTTTAATTCAATTGGAAGTTGGTTAACTATTTGGACAAACGTTTCAGTCATTTGAAGTCAAATTGTAAATTGTTCAGATTAGCATATGTTATACTTTCTTTTGGTTTTGATTTCAATTGAAAGTTTTATTGGATGTTGGTTGTTTTCAATTACTACTTCAGAGTACGTTGTTGACTTTTTGTTTCATTGTTTTAACTTTTTAGCTTTTGGGTGAAATTCGGACTTAGTCTGGACAAGGAACTCAAAATAGTACGCTAAATCCGAGATATATTTAATCAATTTAATTGTTTTTTTAAAATCCTTTAATTCTAGATTAAAAGTTTATATAGGTCAAAAAAAAGTATACAACTAAACGATTATTAATAATAAAAAATACAAGTCTCAAAAACTATAAGATTAAATAACTTATAAAGTTTTTTCAGTTAAATAGATACCATAGTTATCTTTCAAAGATTTCATAATTGGATCATTGATATCAGTAGTCATTGGAGCATATAAACCTGGGATAGCAAAAGCACCAGTTTTCTTAATGACTTCTTGAACAGCAACTGCACATGGAACACCAACTAATTTAGCCATTGATGAATAACCACCTGGAACACCGTAATCAACTAAAGTTGAAGTTCTAGTTTCAGTTTTACCATCAGCCCATTCAATACCAAATTTATGTTGTAAAATAACTAAATCTCTTTCACCTTCTTCGTATTGCATTAATTCTTCTAAAGTTGCACATAAAGTATCTAATGGGTTACCTCTTGGAGTAATTGGAGTTGCAGAGAATAAACCTAACCATTTGAAACCAGCTAAGATTCTTTCTCTATCAGCTTCATCTTTAAATTTAGTTAATGAATCAATTTTAGCAACAATATCTTTTTCAGAAGATGATGAAGCACCAATATATTGAGCAACAGCTTCATTCCAAGCAGTTGGTTGTGCAAAAGTTTGAACTGCATCTTCTTTTAAGAAACCAATATCAACTAAAACTTTAATGAATTCAGGGAAACCTTGGAATCTTAAAGTACCTCTAATAACAGTTTCAGCTTCTGGGATGGAATATAATTCTTTATAGGTAGTTGAATCTCTATTTGGATAACAAACTAAAGCGTAACCAGGATAGATAAAGTATGGTTTAGCAGTGGACATTAAATCTTCAGATTTAATTGAAACAAGTTCACCATCTTTGTAATATTTAGCAGAGTTTCTTAAAGCTAATAAGACACCTCTTGAAGACCAAGAGAATTTATAACCTAAAGGATTATCAGAATCTTCAGGAGCTGGTAAACCACCACAATAAGATAAGAAAGACTTGATTTTACCGCCAGCTTTATGAACTTCATCAATAGTTTTAACAGCATATAAATGATCAAGACCTGGATCTAAACCAATTTCATTCATAACAACAATACCGGCTTCTTTAATAGCTGGTTCTAATTCTCTTAAAGCTGGAGAAATATATGAAGTAGTAACAACATCAGTGTGTCTTGATTTAATAGCAGCTTTAACAACATTAGCATGATAAATGTAAGGAATTAAAGAGATAGCAACATCATATTTAGTAACTTCAGCATCTAATTGATCTTGGTTAGTAGCATCAATTGAAATAGCTTTTGCAACAGAACCTGCTAATTCTTGAGCCTTTGATAAGGTTCTACAACCAACAGTAACTTCAATGTCAGGTTGTTTTGCTAAGATTTCAACAGTTGGTTTGGCGACGAAACCAGAACCTAATAATAAGATTTGCTTGACCATTTTAATTTATAATATTTGAATACTCAATGGATTGGAATTGAAGAAAAAAACAGGAAAACCAGAAAGAAGAGTCAGAAATGAAGAAATGAAAAATGGAAAATTAGCGTTTATTTTAAAGAGAAAAGATGATTTCGGGGTAACTGGCGGGCACGTGACCGGCGGAGGGATTGTTAGTGCGAGGGGGAGATAGTCCGAGGGTGTTTATTAGGTTATTACAACTACTGATATCTATAGATTTAATTCATGGATTCCTGGGGTCATCAGCTCCTGGTACTCTTCTTCCCACATATCACGTTGTTCTGTAAACCACCGGGGTAGATTCTCCTCTTTTGGAAGCTTGATCTTGATAGTAGTGTTGATTTTCTTCTTCTTATCATTAATTATGTAAAAACCAGTCTTTGCTTGATAAAAGGAATATTGAGGAATTGTACAACTAGAAATACTATTCAAACTCACTTTGGATATAATACTTTCACTTCTTGTTTCCTTAGGTATAGATGGCAAAGGTGACGGTTGCAATAATGATTTCAGCCCACCAGAATTAGATGAAGATGAAGATGATGAATTTGATTTTGACCTATTGTGTTCTTGCTTCTGTCTTTCTGAACTACCAGTATTATTAGTATTACGGTGATGGTGGTGATGATGTCTGTGTTTATGAGCTTCATTTAATTCTTGTTTTTGTTCTCTATGTTTTTTCTTTTGTTTTCTTAATTCAACTAATTTTAATAATTGATGTGGAATTTGTGGAGATGTAGACATTGATAATCTTGATGAGCTAAATGAATTTCGTGGTGATGCTGATTTAGCAAAACTTTTCTTTCTTCTGTTGTTATTAATGTAATTATTATTAAATGAAGATGATGCACTATTATAAGAAGTTGGAAATAACCCAGTATAAGAATTAAGTGAACCATATCTATCATTATTATTATTATTATTAGACGATAATTCAGGAACATTTATACTTATTGCTGACCTAGTGGTATGTGGAGTTGTCATTATTTCTTCAGTTAATGTTTCACCTGTTATATTTCTAAACCCAGTTCTAGGTGACTGATCTGGATTAGTTTCATCAGCTGAAGTTAAAGCTTCTTCATCAATTTGTAACAATTCATCATCTTCTTCATCATCATTATCATTACTATCTAAATAATCATCATCTTGAAATCCATGAATTGTTTCATATGGAATTAACTCAAGACTAATTAACTCTAAATAATTCTCCACAGAATAATTAGCTTTATAATTTGAATATAATCTATATTCATTTGAAATACTTGAATAACTCCATCTTTGAATATGTCTTAAGATACCAACAACAACTTCACTGGAATCAACTAATAAACAATTATGATTATTTTTATAATCTAATAAAAATTGAAAAATTTTAGAAACAATAACTGGTTTTAAAACCATCCATTCTTGAAATTTAACATTAGCAATATTATCATCTTCTTCAGGTAGATTTTTCAAATGAAATAGTTTTAAATTGTTTGAATCTATATAATTTGAAACTAATCTTGGTGGTTTTTCTTCATCCAACCAAATGATTGATTTCAATTTTAATGTATCTAAAAATGGATGACTGATTGGGTCTAATCTTGAACAACGGTAGAGGCCATCTTCCACCATGGCAAAGTTATCAGGAGGGACTAGCATCTTTGTTTCTGCTGGTTTATTCTATAGAATCTATAGCTAAGGTGGTTGTTGTCTAAGTTGTCTTCGTCTCTTCGTCTTGGACTTCCCAATAAAAATGATGAAATTTCAGAAATTAAAATTCGTGAAACGTGAACGTGTTTATAGGCGTTTATTACCTGTTTCTTCAACTTTTTGTACTTTTTGTTCCTTAAAATTATCATAAATTATATCAAAATGAGTCAGATTACTGATAAGAAACAGAAACCTTTAAATATTGCTGTTATCCATCCAGATTTAGGTATTGGTGGTGCTGAAAGACTTATGGTTGATTTGGCCATCTCATTGAAAACTTTACACAATATTGATAATCAAATTACTGTTTATACATCTCATTGTGATCCAAATCATTGTTTTGATGAAGTTAATCCAATTAATGGCGAATTAAAAGTTAAAGTTTATGGAGATTTCTTACCAAGACTGTTTTTAGGTCATTTTGCAATTGTTTTTGCATTTTTAAGACAATTATATTTAGTTTTAAAAATGATTTTATTAGGTGAAATTTTTAAATATGATTTAATTGTTTTAGATCAATTAAGTTATTGTATTCCTTTATTACATTTATTTAAACCTTCAAAATCAGAAATCTTATTTTATTGTCATTTCCCTGATAAATTATTAGCTTTACATCATAGTTTAATTAGAAAAGTTTATAGATATTTATTTGATAAAATTGAAGAATTATCAACTGCTTGTTCTGATAAAATTGTTGTTAACTCAATATTTACAATGGAAACTGTTAAAAGAACTATGCCTTTATTAGCAAATGATGATATTGGTGTTGTTTATCCTTGTGTTCCTGATAAATTAGATATTAATCAAGAATCTGTTGATGAAGTTATAGAATTTTTTAAAGATACAAGTTTTTTTATGTCAATTAATAGATTTGATGGTAGAAAAAGAGTTGATATTGCAATTAAAGCCTTTGCTAATTATATTAAACAAACTAATGATCAAAATCAAAAATTAATTATTTCTGGTGGTTATGATGAAAGAGTTTTTGAAAATGCAAGATGTTTAACTGAATTACAAAAATTATGTGATTCATTAGATTTAAAATATACAAATATTCAAGGTCATTTAAATACATCTACTTTAGATTATCAAGTTTATTTCTTACCTTCAATTTCAACTAAACTTAAGAATGCTTTATTATCAAAAACTGATATGTTATTATATACTCCTGATTTAGAACATTTTGGTATTGTCCCTTTAGAAGCTATGATTTTAGGTAAACCTGTTTTGGCTCATAATACTGGTGGTCCATTAGAAACAATCATTAATTATTTTGATGATAAAGTTAATTTTACTGGTTTTAATGTTGAGCATGATGCAACTAAATGGAGTGATGTTTTAGAATTAGTTAAATCTTTATCTGATATTGAATTAAAACAATTAAATATTAGATGTAAAAATAGAGTTAATGAAAGTTTCTCATTTCAATCAATGACTCATGTTTTAGAAAAAGAAATTGATACTATGAGCCCAAGAAATTTTAACTGGGAAAGTTATGTTAAATGGGGTACTTTAGTTTTACCTATTTTAATTATTGCCAAATTATTAGTTTAATATAATATACCAATATCTTATTATTCAACTCCTTTTAGATACTACCTATTTTAGAAATATATACTTTTGTTTATTCGTTCTTTCTTACATTTTATTGCTACTTTACTGATTATATATTACCTCTTTGTATTTTTTTGATTGTTTTGCTTTTCTCTTTTAAATTTCTCTTAATTAAAATAAAAAGAAATTGCTTGATAAATTACTAATCAATCAACTTTCTACTATTTAATTTAATTTATCTTTATCATAAAATCGTAATCTAAAATACATTAACAAAAAAGAAAAAAAAAATGATAGGAAATATAATAAGAAATAAAAAAATAAATATAAGAATATCAGCCCAGAAAAATAACAATAATAACAACCTATATATATGTAATCAAAAAAAGTAGTAAAAATAAGAAATAAGAAATAAAAAAAAAATAAAAAAAAAAATAATAATAATAATAATAAAAAATCAGAACATTATTCTGTATCAGTAACAACGACTTCTTCTTGTTGCTTGCTTCTTTTAAATAATTCAACAATCTTCTTCAACTTTTCCATAGTAACAGGATACTCTAAAACATAATCAAAAATACCAACTTTTTTAGCATCTTGAGCGAATGAACTCATTGCAACAATACAAGTAGTACTATTAACTGAAGCAGTATGTTTAATTAATTTAACCAAATCATAACAATCTAATTTATGCAGTTCAGTTGATGTAAAAATCAAATCAAATTTAACATTTGATGTACTTCTTTTAATTAATTCAGATCCACTTGAAATTGAAACAACATCACAACCTAATTTTTTTAAATCATTTTCAAATGCAAATCTATGAATTGGAATTGGTTCACAAATTAATACATTCAAAATATCAATTGATAGTCCTTGAAAACTTTTTGAAATTGAATCATCTCCATTTGTACTATATGCAGTTGAACATGATGATGAAGCTCTCATTCTTCTCGATTCACGTCTTTTATGAACTCTTGAAATTGCAGATGATCTTTCTTCAGTATCTGAAGATGAAGGTGAAAAATCACTCATTGCTCTTGATATTGATTTATTTAATAATCTCATTGCTGGCGATGAAGAAGTTTCTGATGAAAATGATGTTTTCTTACTTGTTGAAACTGAATTACGTGGAATTGGAGAACCAAATCTAGTTGGATAATTTGTTGTAGGTGTAGTAAATGGTAATTGTTGTTGTTGTTGTTGTTGTTGTTGCTGTTGTTGAGATAATGAATGTTGATGTTGTTGGTGTTGTTGAAATTGTAGTTGATGTAATGATTGATCATCAGCATACGGTGAAGAAGATTCAGAAGCTAGTGAGGCATTTCTTAAAAGAGGTGATGGAATCATATTAATAGTTGTTGAAGGTGATCTAATATGTTGTATTTGGATTGGAGTATTAACAGGTTGAACATGAGGAGATAAAGGAATTTTGAATGGACTAGATGATGATTGACTAGTACTAGACATTTGAGGTAATTTTCTTGAAATAAAACCAGGTGTACTAGGTGATGAGCCAGAAGTTGAACCAGATGTAATACCAAATGCAGATATTGAAGAACCAGTATGATTAGCAGGCATTGGGAAATAACTACCATCAGATGAACCTGTTGATGAAACACTATTTCTATGTTCTAGATGTTCATTTTTCAATCTATTAATTGCATCTTTATTTTGTTTCTCCAAAACTGATAAGTTTCTAAATTGGAATGATCCAAATTCAGATCCAGTATCACTTAGTCTTGAACCTCTTCTTTCTCTTTTTGTTAATAATTGTGGTTGAGTCAGCAATGGTTTACTAAAGCTTGGTCTTGGTGAATCTAAAGTAGCAGAAGAAGAACTTGAATTTGATCTCATAGCTTTACTTGAAGTTTCAGTATTGCTGTCATCAACAATTGCAGTTTCATCATTTTCATGATGTTCTAATTCATCTTCTTTATCATGTGGGAACATGTTTAATTCAGCACCTCTATCATCAAAATAATCTGTACATTCAGGATCATCAACTTCAGGAACAAATGAAGCTTCTTCATCAAATAACTCATCCCAATTAATACCATAAAAATAATGATGTTCTTTAATTTCTTTTGATCCATTATAACCTAATCTTCTAGTTGGTTCTTTAATTAATAATTTAACAATCAAATCTTTAGCAGAATCACTACATAAATCATGGAAATCTTCTTCTGGTAATTCAGGCCAATCAATTTCACCATGTAAAATATTTTCAAAAACTTTTTCAGCAGAATCAGCATGAAATGGAGGATAACCAAATGAAAATTCAAATAAAATACAACCAATTGACCACCAATCACTTGCTTCATCTTGACCTAAACCTGCAACAGTTTCAGGAGCTAAATAATCTGGAGTGCCAACGAATTTTCTAGTCTGAACTGAATTTTTAGGATCAAATAAAGCTAAATTAAAAGTTTCTTGTTGAGGTGAATTTGGTTCATCATATGCATAATTAAATGAAGATTGTGAATTTGTTCTTGGTAATAAAGGTCTTAATAAAGGAGATGACATTGGATTAGTTGAAGCATTTGAAATTGTTCTTCTCCGTGAGAAAAAATCATGAGGTGATGAAGAACCAGCATTATCAATATCATCAAAATTTAAACTACCTGGAAGACCAGCAGCAGATGCACTAATTGGAGTAACTAAAGGTGAAGTTGGAGTTAATGAAAATGGAGTAATACTTAGCATTTTTTTATGTTTATGTTGTTGTTGCTGTTGTTGTTGTTGTGAAGCAGAAAATGGATTAACATTACTACTACCACTACTACTTCCAGTATTAGTAGTTGAAGAAATAAAAGGATCATCTAAAACTCCAGCAGAAACAGAAGTTGCTGAAATTGAATCTCTAGCTTCATTTTGTCTTTTAATTAAACCCATTCTACTTAAACCAAAATCAGTCAACTTAACATGACCATCATGATCAATCAATAAATTATCAGGTTTTAAATCTCTATGAACAATACCTCTTGAATGTAGATCATCAACACCGACAATAACTTCAGCAATATATCTTCTAGCCCAAGCATCAGGTAAATAACCCATATTTTTTAATAAAGTAGCTAAATCACCACCATTTAAATATTCCATAACTAAATATAAATAACTTTGAGATTGGAAAGAAGCAACTAATTGAGCAACATAAGCGCAATCAGATTGAGCCATCATAATGGCTCTTTCAGCTTTAACATTTGTAACTTGATTCTTAGCAACCATATCTGATTTTTTCAAAATTTTCATTGCAAAATATTCACCGGTTAATTTTCTTTTAACTAAAAAGACAGAACCAAAAGCACCTTTACTGATAGGTTTAATAACTTCATAATCTTTAATTGATGGTAATGAAGGTTTAAAAGATTGAGGAACTAATAATGGAGATAATTGTGGTTTTTCAGAAATTGAAGATGAAGTATGATGATGATGATGACTTAATGAACTATGATAACTTAATGAATTATGATGGCCTAAACCAGATGAAGTATGAGGTTCACTAAACAGTAGTAAAGGTGAAGATAAAGGAGTATTAGTACCAGAAGTTGAAGTACCACCACCGCCACCACTTGTTTTAATACTTGTTGTAGTTTTAGAATTTCTTTGAATTGAACTTAATGGAACATTATATGAAGGAGATAAAGGTCTTCTTGGAGAATTAAAATTTGGAGTTGAACCACTTGAAGAATTTTTAATATAAGATTCACTTGGGAAATTTATAACTGGTGTATTTCTACTTCCTGTTGCAATACCACTTCTTGGAGTTGAAGAACCAGATGAGTATCTATCTTCTGTTACATTTGAGGATAAACTTAATTGTTTGGCTGTATGTATTTTGCTACTTGTATGTGCCATTGGTAAAGAATCATCAAAATATAAATTACCAAAAATCATACTACTATTATTTGAAGTTTTTTGAGGTTGAGGAGATTGAATTGGTAAAGGTTGAGGAGAATGAATTGCAACTGGTTGTTGAATTTCAGATACATTACCTCCAGTATTATTTGATAAATTAGGAGTTGATTCATCTGCTGATTCAGATACATTAAAAACTTGATCTTTAATTTTTGAAACTGTTTCCTGAACAATATTTAAAATCATTTCATCAGTTTCTTTAGTAATTCTATCAACATATTGTAAAATATGCGCATATCTATGAATTGAATCCATTTTACCAGCAACTAAATCTTGAGTATCATCAGTAATTTTTATAATAGCAGGATCACTTGATTCAGGTAAAGTCATTTCTTGTAAATGAGCAATAGCTCTTGAAGAATCAGGAGAAAATGAAATTTCATAATTATCATTATCATCAGTTTTATTTTTATCTTTAACATCATCAATAACGCCAGGATTAACTTTAATTGCATCATCTAAATATTCTAATACTAATTCTAAATTTCTAAAAGGAAATCTTTTTGAAGGTAATAAACTACCTAATGATTTTCTTCTACCCATTGAATTTTGATCTGAATAAGCAGAAGCTAAAGGAATTGGAAGACCTTTATAATCACTAACACTTGTTAAACTACTTGAAGAAGATGATGATGAAACTGAAGATCCTGCAGATGAAGAACTTGATGATGATAAAGGTATTGATAAAGGAGGTGGAGAACTAGAACTTGGACTCATTAATTCTTTTCTACTTAAAGTATCAAATATTGATTGTATTAATTTTCTATGTTCAATTAAATCTTCTTGTTTCATATGAACTATATCTTCTGTTTTATGTTCAATTAAACATAATTCAGTATGTTTTTCTAACCACCAACTGGGCACATTTTGTTCACAAATTCTACATAATTCTTGAGGTGGAGTTGGTATATTATCTTCATCGACAACAGTTAAATCCATTAAATGTAATAAATAAGATTCAAATAAATTAACACCAAAACCTAAATTCATAACTAATTCTTCAGGTAACTCTAATGAAATATCTTTTAAAGGAACAAAAGGTTTAACTATCCACATTGAATGAGTTGGTTCTCTTGATTTTTGTTCATGTAACAGTATACCTTGAGCTTCTAATTCTATAAATCCACCATCTGTAGATAAAAAAGAATCTGTCGAATGAGTACTTAATGAATCACTATCATCACCATCTTCTTCAGGAACAGGTGATACAGTACCATGTGTTGATAATGTTAATGAAGGTATCCTACTATGAGCACTATCTTGAGTTGCTGTTGTAGTTGGAGTTGTAGCAATTAAAGGGGAATTAATATCAACATTATTCTTATTTAATGAGTTTGATGTATCATGATTTAAATTTGTTTGAACTATGAATTTAACTCTATAACTTTCATCATCTTCCATCATAATTTTAGTAGCTTTATTGAAAACTTGTTTATCATCATCTTCACCAACAACAAGAATACTAACTGGTTTACCTTTAATTTTACTTATTCTTGTACCAACAATTGATTCCCAAATTTTTGAAATGAATTTAATATTACAATCTAAATCTAATTCTAAAACAACAGCAGGATTTTGTGAACTTGCAACTATTAAATCATGTTGAGTATCAATTTCTTGTTGTTGAGTTTCATCAGCATCTTGAAATTCTTCATCATCTTCATCTTCTTCTTGAGTTGTTTCAATTGTAGTACTATGCAGTTGATGATCTATTGAATGATCATTAACATCACAAGGTGATACTGATCTGGAAGGTATCATAAATGAAGGACTAGTAAATGGGGAATGGGATCTACTTCTGGTATTGGTGTTGTTGATTGAAGTTGTTGTAGTTGAAGTTGGAGTTGTTGATCTTTGTTGTTGTAATCTAAACCTTCTATTAACAGCACTTACAGGAGAAATTGGAATATTGTTATTAGTTGTAGTAGTACTAGTGACTTCAGGAGAATAGTCAGACTCACTTAAAGGACTATGAGCTCTACTAGACATAACTTCTGTTGATGTTTAGTTAAATTGATATTTTGATTTAGAATTCAATTGTTTTAAAATGATATGATTTATAGAGAAGCTTTTGGATGTTTATGGATACGGGGATTGAAAAGCACTAGGCAATTAAATGGATAAGCTAGCAATTGGAGCTTTGAAAGAGACCAGGACAGACTAGAATTGGCTTCTGATACTACTTTGCAGTGTTTCTGATAGTCCAATTGGAAGTGGCTGTTCAGCTTGCAGGAAGTGAAGTCGTCCTGATGGTCCTGATGGTCCTGATGGTCCTGATGTGTGTGCTTTCCAGTTGTTTCTGGTTGGCAAAAACAGAGCAGGTGCACGGGTGTGTTTAGAGCGTCAATTTCAACTATCTTTGATTTACCCCCTTTAACCACAGGTTTCTCTGGGTTAGGGTTAGCAAGACGTATTCTTTAAGTATCATCATGAGTCTGGTACTCTCTGACACCACCATTCGCCAATTGGACTATTGGACAGAACCTTACTTTGCAATTGCTCGTCCTTTTCTCACTTCTTTATTCCAAACTAAATTAATTTCAACTTTTTTAATCTCTCAATTTGGTTTTAATACTTTTCAACGAATATCTGATTTATCTTTATTAAAACCTGGAAATGAAATTTTAGTTAGAGATTTCACTGATAAGATCCTTCATTTGGAATTTTTCAGTATATCTAGTTTTTTCTTCTTACCACAAATATTCAATTTATGGAAAAATAAATCATTAGGTGGTTCATTAGCTTTAGATAGTTTACCAACTTATATCATATCATTAGCAACTAATTTATTTTCAATGTTATATTATGCTAAATCAATGTATTTAGGTGAACCAATTTCATATAATGATGAATTATTATATAGTAATTATTCAACTAGTTCAGGTGATCCAAGATGGCCAAGTTTAATTAATTCAATTTTAGTTTTCATTCAAGCTTGTGTTTTAATAATGTTATGGATTTTATATAAATCTAAATTTAATGTTTTTAAAATAGGTATTCCATTATTATCTTATTTATTTTATTTTATGGGTAATAAATTCTCATTAACTTCATTATTTAAAATAATGTTATTTTTAAAACCATTTAATTTTATTTCAAATTTTATTGTAATGTCAAATAATTTACCAAATTTAATACCTGATTTACCTAATTTATCAAATTTAATAAGTAGTAAATTATCACCACCTCCACCTGATTTACAACAACAACAACAAAAACATAATAAGCCAACTAAAAAAAGTAATTATACAAACTTTGGTTATATTGGTGCTGTTATTGATTCAATTTTTAAATTACAAGATTCATTTACTTGGGGTTTTGTTTTAATTATTATTGGATTTGCTTTGGTTATTAATTCATATTTAAATGAATTTAGAAAAAAAATCCCACATAAAGCTGGTAAAAAAACTAGTTGAATCTTTTCTTTTTCTTCATCTATATTCTTCCTTTCTACTGTATTCTGTTTTTTTTTTCCTTATATAACATTTTGGTATAAATGTGTTTTTTATTCTTCTTTTAGTCACATTCTTATTATTTAACGGGTATATTACACAATATAAATTATTTACAACTTTCCTTACTACCATCAAGATACAAGACGTAAAATAGAGATTGAAATTTTAAATAGAAAAAGAAAAACTCAAAAAAAGTTTCCATATGATAGAAAGAGATAACATATGGAAAGGAAGAAAAGAACTGAAAATAATATACTGTACAAATAAAATCATGAAACTCTCTATCAACTGTAATGTTTTTTTATTATCTTGAAAACACACACACACTAAACGATATTATAAACAAGTGGCACCATTAGCAACATATATCAAAGTTGAAAGTTCAATTTGCCTCATAGTTTTTAAATATTCTTTTAATGAATCATTAGTAATCCAATTATCCAAATAAATTGAATCAATCAAAGGTGCAACTTTTCTAATTTGTCTTCTTTCATACCACTTATGACCTAAAATATATTTCATTTTAATTATTAATCTTTCTTTTAAATTCTTTGAAGTATTTTTTAATGGAATTATTTCTATTTGATTTGAACTTTCAAATTCCTTATCATTTTTTTTACTGTCTGTATCAATAAGTTCTTTTTTGGTGGCAAATAATAAATCCATTGATAAAATGGAATCTCTAATCATTAAATAGTCTTTAATTGGATAATCATATAACGTTTCACCTTCAATGCTTTTGGAACATAAACTTATGATTGTTGAATTACCAACTAGAGTAGGCAAGCTAGTAGATGAAGCTTTTTGAGAAAAGATTTGTTGGGAAACAGATGAAGAAAGAGAAGAGCCAGTAGAAGTGGTAACAATAGATGGCATTATCTTAATTTATGTAAAGATAAGGATTGATTTAATGTGATTTTGGAGCTGTGAAACGGTATAATAATGACACTGAAAGAAGAAAAAGAAGTGAAAAACAAGATCAGAACCAGGAAAAATCCCCAGTAGTTGAAATATCTGTTTTTTCACCTGCTACCAAAACAGAACAAAAATGCAGTCACGTGCCCTGCGCACGTGCGGCAAAAGAAACGTGGCAAATTTCACTTCTTATTTCTTTATTTCAGCGTGTTGTTTTTTTGTGTTCTTGTAAATACCACCTTTTTCTTGTGATTTCCTCTTTCTTTGACTATAAATTCATCCATTTTTATAATCATATATATAATATCCACTACAAATGTCTTTCGTTAACAAGGAACAACCAAAAACTTTAGTTTTATTCGATGTCGATGGTACTTTAACTCCAGCTAGATTAGGTGTTTCTCCAGAAATGGATAACTTATTAAAAGAATTAAGAAAGAAGGTTGTCATTGGTTTCGTCGGTGGTTCTGATTTATCTAAACAAAAGGAACAATTAGGTGCTGATGTTTTAAATAAATTCGATTACTGTTTCTCTGAAAATGGTTTAACTGCTTATAAATTAGGTCAAGAATTAGCTTCTCAATCTTTTATTAACTGGATTGGTGAAACTAAATACAATGAATTGGCTAAATTTATTTTAGGTTACTTATCTCAAATTGATTTACCAGTTAGAAGAGGTACATTCATTGAATTCAGAAACGGTATGATTAATGTTTCACCAGTTGGTAGAAATGCTTCAACTCAAGAAAGAAATGATTTTGAAGCTTTCGATAAAAAATCTAAAGTTAGAGAAACTATGGTTGCTGCATTAAAAGAAAAATTCCCAGATTTAGCTTTAACTTACTCAATCGGTGGTCAAATTTCATTTGATGTTTTCCCAACCGGTTGGGATAAAACTTATTGTTTACAACATGTTGCTGAAGAAAATTTCACTGAAATCCATTTCTTCGGTGATAAATCTTATAAAGGTGGTAATGATTATGAAATCTATACTGATGATAGAACCATTGGTCATGCTGTTGACTCTCCAGCTGATACCATTAAGATTTTAAAAGAATTATTTAACTTATAATTATAATCATAATTTCATTATCGCTTTTTTAATTTGTATTTTTTCTTATTCACTGCTTATATAGCTAGAGTGTCATCTACTTCTATATTTTATATACAATTATAATATTTCAACAATAATTTATGTTTTTTTTTAATTACGTTTATAAAATTAATTCGTGTTCGGAGTTCCCTCGATGAGATGAGTTAATTGTTATTGGCCCAATAAGGCCGTGTTCGAGGCGGTGCACAATGGAGTTAGTCCGAATTAATCCGGGTCTATTATAATACTTAACTTAACTTATATTATGTAAACATCAAAAACAAAAAACTAACCAATCAATCAATTCTTATTAACAAATTCATCAGGACCAATACTTGACTGATTACACATTGATCTAAATAATCCATCTTCGTCACAAAACAATTTCCAAGGAGTATCAAATTCTTTAACTTCACCTTGATCTAAAACCAAAATTCTATCATAATTAACAATAGTCTTCAATCTATGAGCAATACATAAAATAGTACAATTTGAAAATTCATTAACAATAGTATCTTGAATCTTTGAATCTGTTTCATAATCAACACTTGATGTAGCTTCATCTAGAATTAAAATTTTAGATTTTCTAACTAATGCTCTAGCCAATGATAATAATTGTCTTTCACCTAATGAAAAATTACAACCGTCTTCTTCAACTAATTGATTTAAATGGAATTTATGCATTGATTCATCTCTTTCAGTTTGTTGTTTAACTTTCTCTAAAACACTTTCTTCAATTAAATGAGCTCTTCTTAAAGCATCCCATAATTCATCATCTTCTTTATCATTGAATGGATCTAAATTGGTTCTAATTGTACCACTAAATAAAACAGGATCTTGTGGAATAATAGATAATTTGGATCTTAATTTCTTTAAACCTAATTGAGAAATATCAACATCATCAATAGTAATTAAACCTTCAGGTTCAGCTAATCTATAAAGACAAGTTGTTAAAGTTGATTTACCAGCACCTGTTCTACCACAAATACCAATTCTTTCATTTGGTTTAATATCAATACTCAGATTGTTCAAAACATAAGGTAACCCAGGTCTATATTTTAATGAAACATTTTCAAACTTAACAGCACCAGATGTAGGCCAGTCTGGATGTGGATCTCTTTCAGGAATTTCATAAGCAGCTTCTTGTGGTAAATCAGTAGCATAATACTGTAATCTTTCAGCTGCATTCATTTCATTTTCTAATTGAGTAACAGCACTGAACATAAGAAATAATGTATTTGAAAGTAACAAAACATAAGTTAATAGTAGACCAGTTGAAGAAGCATCAATGGAAAAGATTCTACAAACACATAACAAAGAAATTAAAATTGAAAACAAAGTAGTAATTAAAGCTAAACACATACCAAACCATCTTCTATTAGCATCTGTAAACCAAAAAAACTGATTCATTTTATTAATAAGAGCATCGTTAGTTTCTAAAAATCTCTTTTCTTGATGATAAGCTTTAATTGTATTCATACCTAATAAAACTTCATTGTAATTGGAATAAACAAATGATCTATGAATAGCCTCCCATCTTTTAACTTCTCTTGCACTAGCTAAATAAAAATCAGAAATGAAAATAAAAAAGAATGAAATACCAGGAATAGCAATTGCAATCCAAGGTAAATAAATAATACATAATATAAATGAACCAATACAAGAAAACAAATTGAAAACAAAGAAAAATATTTGAGCATTGATTTCATTATCTAAAACATCAGTATCTTTAGTAAATCTATTTAAAATTCTACCCATTGGTGTAACATCAGTATATGATGATGGAACTTTCATGAATCGTTTAACAGCTAAAATATTCAAATACTTAGAAGCAGTAGTGGTTCCATGAGCTAACAAAATCAATCCAATAACAACAAAGATAACAGCAATAAAACTAAAACTAACATATAATCCAATGTAAAAACCATCTGATCTATCGTTAAATTTATTTGATATCCAGAATGATAACCAAGTATTAGAAAAAATAGAAAAGAAGGTGAATAATGCAATAAATCCTAAAAATAGAGGTAAGATAATAATACCCATTTTAGTAGAAGCCAATTTAATATAAGTCCAATATATTTTCCAAGTTAATCTATTAACTGCCATTTCTTCGTCACCTGTAATCATAACTTTTTCAGATATATTACTTTTAACAGTATCAATCTTTTTAATTAGTTCAGAATCCAATGATGTTTTATTTTTCTTTTCAGAGGCTTCTTTAGCATATTCCATTAACTTCTTTAAACTTTCATTACTTGCTAATAATTCATCTAATCCACCAACATCAATTGAACCATCACCATTTAAAAAAACAATTTTATCAGCAGATCCAATTAATGATAATTGATGAGTAGCTAAAATTCTAGTTTTATCTTTTAAATAACCTAAAATACATGATTCAACAATATGTTTACCAACTTTAGCATCAACAGCAGATAAAACATCATCCATTAAAATAATATCTTTATTAGCAT
>JAJLSG010000284.1:0-60235 GCA_030567495.1 Ambrosiozyma neoplatypodis | reverse complement strand
AAAAAAAAATGAGAAGTATATTATAGAAGAACAAAGAAAATACACAACACCAGATGAAACTTGTAGCATATACTATGTACAATAAAGATAAAGTGATCGAGTTAAAATAGCAAATATATATCAAAGTTGAAGAATATTTGAAAAAAAAAGTACACAGATCAATTGAAGAAGAAGCAGATTAACACAATGTATTGAAAACAAAACAAAACAAAACAAATTGGAAAAGGAAGAATGAAATAGCTCTCATAAGGTAAGTGTATATAACGTTGTATAAGCAATTGAGTGAGTGAAAGAAAATGAGAAATAGTAATAGTAATAGTAACAAAATTAAAAAAATCTAACAAAAAAATCAAAGTAAGAAAACAGAACGAAAATGAAGAATGAAAAAGCTAACAAAACAAAATTTAATTTGAATGAGAATAAAAGCAAAGAAGATAAGATAATTTAATAATTTTAAAAGCAAATTAAAAAAAAAAAAGATAGAATAAAAATAATGATTTTTGTAAATACAGATAATATGATTATAGTATACATGTAGTATTAAAAATATGATTTGAAGTGTAATGAAGATATCACATTTCATCTAATAATGCTTGTAAAGCAAAACGAGCATCACTTTTAGCAGCATTTTCTTCAGAAGTTCCTGAACCTCCATTAGGATTAACACTATCAGAATTTATATCATTATTATCATCTAAAGAATTCCGATTATTTAAAATATGAGCTTGTAATTGTTGATGAATAGTACCTGTAACAAAATCTTGAGTTGGACTGAAAGGAATATTGGAACCTGGTGTAATAACTCTGCCTGGAGTAGAAGCAATGTAAAACTGTTGTTGTTGAGTATAAGATTCAAATTCATTGGAAGAAATACCATTAACAAATGGATCAATACCAATTCTCAAACCTGGTGGAGGAGTTGAGGTAACATAACCATTAGAAACATTCATATTATAACTGTAATTATTAATTAATGGTGTTTTTGGTTGAAAAGACGGTGATAATGAGTTATATGGAGATGATGAAAATGTGATTTTTCTTCTTTTAGTAACAACAGTCGCTTTACCATCAGCATCAATTTGGATGCCGATTTCTAAATTTGAAGGTAATAAATTAACAGAAGATGGTTGACGATCATTCAAGGCTGAATTCGAAGATGAAATGGATGAATCTTTTCTATGATTTTCTGAGATTTGGGTAGCTGAAACTGCTGATGGAATAGCTGCTGTGGTTTTATTTATATTTAATCGAGGCAACGGTTGAACTTCAGATAATGAATGAGTTTTACGTAACTTTGTTTTCAATTGATCAGCAAAGAATCCAATATCCTTTTCTTGTTTATTATTATTGTTAGTTGTAGTTTTGTTTCCTTCAATTTTAGCTGAGATACCCAGTCCTTTTGCATAATCTAATGAATTACTAACAGCAACATTAAGTGGTTCTGATCTTATTCTAAGACCACCTTCAGGAGTTTTGATTATATCTTCCACTTTTAATTGTTTAGGAACTAAACTTGTATTATTAGGAGTTGAAGTGATTTTACTTTGTTGTTGTGGAGTTTGAGAATACCAATGAGTATACATTGGAGATGAATTTAAAACATTTGAAAAATGAGTTGGAGTTGATGGAAGATCATTGAAGACTTTACGTAGTGAAGATGAATTAGGTGTTGTAAAAATCATATTTGAATTAAATGAATTACCATTATTTGATTGAACTTTAGGGGTTGTTGGTAGATTCATTCTAGAAACAGGAGAGAGTGGACATATTGGAGGAGAAGATTGCAATAAAGATGGGTTAACATTGTTTGAATATGGTGAGCTCATTACATTACTTAAAGTCATACCTTCAACATATGAATTTTGATATCTAATAGTTGTATTTGATGAATTATTGTTATTATTATGATGTTGAGATTTAAAAGTTCCATAACTTTCGTTTATTGGAGAAGTTTTCAGAGGAGATGATTGTAAAGCAGGAGGTGAAGATATATCTGAAGAAGATGCTAATGATTTAGCTGGAGATGAGTGAAATTGAGATTGGTGTTTATGATGATTTTGCAATATTTGTTGCTGTTGTTTCTTATTTCCTGTGATTTTAGATAATTTATCTTGTGATTGTAATATATTAGTAGAATTTTTAATTTTAATTGAACCAACTTCTGGTATTGTTGTTAAACCTCTTGATCTTTTAGTTGGAGTAGTTGAACTATTTGATCTTCTTCTTTGAGGACTTAGTTTCATAACAGGGGTAGATGTAGCAGCTGCCATTTTAGCTATAGCAGCAGAATTATGAGCAGGTGAATTTAAACTACCATTAACAGACATCTGCATTGTTGATTCACCAATCCGAAGATGAGTAGCATTAGGGTTTTTTGCTGGTCTTCCTCTTCTTTTCTTTGTTGGAGTTATTGATTGATTTTGTTGAGTAACTAATGGAAGTGATGAAGCCATTATGTCGTAAAAATTATATTATTAATTAATTAATTAACTAGTTTTTCAAATAAAAGAATGAATAAGTTGGAAAATAAAGGAGCTGGATAAGAGAATAGGTATAAATTAGAGTTGGAATCACTCTTTTAAATAAATGAAAAAAACTTAAAGGAGTCAGACAGTTGGAGTAAGCACTTTAAAGTATATTAAAAGCAGGAGATGATGAAATCAAGGGAATAAAATTGAAGTAATATAGCTAATAGGTATATAATTTAATCTTCTTAAATATTTGTGATTTGGAGGACAAGAATTAAGAAGAATGTGTGTATACGTGAGGACGCCTGCAAAGAAGTTTCTTTATAAATATGGCACAAAATTTCAAAAAAAAACGAGATTTTGATTTGAGAAACAGCTATAGTGTAAAGAGATGGGAGGATATGATCTGTGAAAATGAATTTAAGTGGAAAGATTGATATGATGGGACTAAGAAAGAAGGAGTTGGAGGGTCGATGAGTTAAAATAATAAAGTTGATATATTAATCAGGTGTTTCAAGTTTAATTGAAGATAATTAACGTCGAAAATGGAAATAATGGAGCAAAGAGACAGCAATTATTATTTCGCTCAATCGGGTTATATTACGTGCAGGGGAGAGGCTGTGCGGCACACACGCTTTAGGGTTAAGTTCAACTTTTTTCAATGAGCTGGAGCTTGTTTGGTTTGGATGACCCCTTTGAAGGGTTACGGGCGGACTCAAGACTCAAGAGCATAGCTCTCCAGACCTATATTCACTTTGATATTTGAGACTTGCTGCAACTTGTCCACGTCTAGACTTCAATTTTAACTTGATGAACTTCAACACATCTTTGAAACTTACTGACGCGTTAAATTAAATTAACCACTGATAACCAGCCAATCTTCAATAAGCACTATAATCAATCAATTAAATTGATTTAATTTTGTGTAATTAATTATATTACAAATTTTTATTTGGTGAATTTGATATCACTACATGTATAATGTATAATCACTATGGTTATCTGATTTTAATTTACTGAGAAAGGAAATTAAAACAGATTTGGGGATATATTGAAAACTTGTTCAAAAATTTAAAATTAATTAAAAGGCCAGCTATGGGCCTATATATGGCTGCTATACAGCTATATATAGAGCTTAATTGTATTAATAATTTAATAATTGCTAGCTTGCATGCATGCCATTGAAAATTTTAAATTCTTTGAAAGTTTTCACAATTAAATTAATTATAATACCTGGAGCTTATCTGCCAGTGTTTAAAAAATTAATTACACATTTTCACAATTTCACTGACTTTAATAATATATACATGTACCTATATTTCAAATTTTCAATTAATCGATCGATCAATCAATTAAAAATTAAAATTAAAACACTAAAAAATTGTAACAATATCCAATGAATCCATACGTACATTTATCGTTTAACCCCTTGAAATTGACAGATTCATCGCAAAATTGGGCTGTGTGAAATTAAGTGAGCGCTTGAGATGTCCTGGTGCACGGGCGGTAATACAGCCGCGCAAACTCGGATATCTAACCGGCGAATCGAAGCTTAATTAGGTCAACTTAATTTTTGTAGCTGCTTTCTCTAGATGATAGACTATATCCCAAGAAATCCTATAACTGCTAGATTTTGTTTCAATTAAATCACCTCTTAATCTCTATTCCAAAACAAGTGAATTTCAGAATAATGAGCAACAACCAAGCTTTATTACAACTGGCCGAAGAATGGCTCAATATTGATGTTAATCCAGTAACCAGATCAGAAATACAGCAACTTGTCAAATCTGAAAACTATGATGAGCTTCATAAAAGATTATCAGATAGAATTCTTTTTGGTACTGCCGGCTTAAGATCAAAAATGGAAGCAGGTTTTAGTAGAATGAATGATGTTACCGTTTTACAAGCTTCTCAAGGTTTAGCTGAATATATAATCGAGAAAAAATTATCAAATGAAGAACTTTCATTTACTGTTGGTTTTGATCATAGACATAATTCTAAAAGATTTGCTGAATTAACAGCTGCTGTTTTTTTGAATAAGGGTTTTAAAGTTTATTTCTTAGGTCCTGATATTGTTGCAACTCCATTGGTCCCTTTTACAATTGATCATTTTAATACATTAGGTGGGGTTATGGTTACTGCATCTCATAATCCAAAACAAGATAATGGTTATAAAGTTTATTGGAAAAATGGTTGTCAGATTATTGCTCCTCATGATTCAAATATTCAAAATTCAATTTTATCAAATTTAAAACCTTTTTTCAAGGATGGTAAATGGGATACAAATTTAGTTTTTCAACAATATCAATCAAATTTGGTTTATGTTAGAGATGAAATGATTAAAACCTATATTAATGAAATTTCCAACAAATTGATTAAAAATAATAAAGTTGAAGTATTTAAAGCTGTCTACACAGCTATGCACGGGGTTGGTACTCAATTTGCTAAACAAATTGATCAAGAAATAAGTAAAGAAGATAATACTTTAGTTTATGTTGATGAACAATGTGTTCCTGATCCTGAATTTCCAACTGTTAGTTTTCCAAATCCTGAAGAAAAAGGTGCATTAGATTTAGCAATTAAAAAAGCAGATTCTTTAAATATTCCTTTAGTTGTTGCAAATGATCCTGATGCTGATAGATTTTCAGCTGCTGTTAAAGTCAATGATAACTGGAAACAATTAACTGGTAATGAAATTGGATTTTTATTTGCTGATTATATTATTTCTCAATTTTCTAAAGATGAATTAGATTCCATTTACCTATTAAATTCAACTGTTTCTTCTCAAATGATTGCTTCAATGGCTAAAAAATTAGGTTTCCACTATCAAGATACATTAACTGGTTTTAAATGGATTGGTAATAGAGCTATTGATTATGAAAATGAAGGTTTTAAAGTTCCTTTTGCTTATGAAGAAGCTATTGGATTTATGTTCTCTGTTGTTCATGATAAAGATGGTATTTCAGCACTTTCAATTTTCTTACAAATGTATCAAAAATGGTTAAAGGAAGGTAAAAACGCAATCGAAGTTTTAGAATCTGGTTTTAAGAAATTTGGCTATTTTAAAGAATGTAATGGTTATTATATTGTTCCTGATTTAACTACAACTCCAAGAATTTTTAATGAAATTATTAGAAAGTATGCTTCAAATAATGAACAATACCCAAGATCGATTGGTGAGTTTGAAGTTGTTTCTTGGAGAGATTTAACAATTGGATTCGATTCAACTACCAAAGATAGTAAACCATTATTACCAGTTGATTCATCATCTCAAATGATTACTTGTAATTTAAAAGCAAGTGGAGATGATGAATTTATTAGATTTACTGCTAGAGGTTCAGGAACTGAACCAAAATTAAAAGTATATATTGAAGCTACAGCTAAGACTGAAGATAGAGCAACTGAATTGGGTAAAAAAGTTTGGAATGTTTTGAAGTCAGAATGGTTCCAGCCTGAAGTTAATCAACTTGTGGAACGTGTCTAGAATTTAGATGAATTTATATTTACTTTTTGCATATATACAATTAACCATTTAATTCTTTTTCTCTTCTAGCTTGGAATTTTTATTTATATAAACTGTTTTTTTATTTTATACCCTTTATTATATTGTGATATGTACCTTGATTATTCGATTAAAATTCCCCAGATTTTGATTTTTCAGAAAACACAGCCACAGATGAGGCAAAGTAATTTGCACCGCCTTTGATTAGTTTTTGTTTTGTTTTCATTTCTCGAACTTATCAATCAATTCTATTTTCTTCACACTAGTAGCTAGATAGAGGTAAACAAACAAATTATACTATTGATAACTATATCATACATCTTACAATATAATTTACTTTCAAGGATGACAATTCATGGCTTTTGGGGAAAAATTATTGACTATGAAGTTCCAGATAAAAGACTTCCTTTGAGAATTTATTCTAAACAATTTTATGAATCAAATCATAGATTTCTGAAAGTTGGAATTGATGCTTTCATGTGGATTTTTGAATCATTAGGTAATACTGGCGAAAAACAACTAAATAATTTGACTCCTGATCAACTGAGGACGTCTTTGAAGATACTGGAATACAAAGTACGTTATCTTATATCATGTAATATTTCATTTGTTTTAGTTTTTGATGGTCATAATAAAGTTTCTAAAATAAGATGGGATAACGATAGAATAACTACAACTAGACTTAATCTAATTGATGATTATGAAGAAATATACAAATCACAAAATAAACAAGCATTGGATGCTAATGGAAAACAATTTGCTGATGCTCCTATAATTAGCCGATTCAAGAAATTATTAAATGATTGGAATATTACTTACGTTGATGCACAAGGTGAAGGTGAAGCAGAATTATCACGCCTAAATTATTGTGGGGTTATTGATGCTGTTGTTACAAATGATGCTGATAGTTTTATGTATGGAGCTGAAGTTCTTTTAAGAAATTTTTCTAAATGTTATGATGATAAACCTACAAGTTTTACAGTTGGTCAAAAATTATCTGATCGTTCAAAAGATGATTTTTATGTCACCCCTGTTAGAAGTAAAATATTAGAAAAGAAAATGGGTTTAACTAAAGAAAGAATTTGTTTTCTAGCTGCTATGTCTGGTAGTGATGTGACTTCTGGTGTTGCTACATTAGGTATTGAAAAATCATTACTTTTAGCTCAAAGCGGTAGCTCAATTGATAAAGAAAGTGAAGATAAGATTGATTTTGTTAAAGAAATCTGTGACATTTATATTTCTACAAATTTAAATGATCGATTAAACGCTAAGATACCTTTAGATTATTATTCAAGAAAAAATGCTTTAGCTGAATTAGATGATAGATTAAGGGATGAACTAAAAGATAATGCAAAAAAATACTTTAAAAAGAACTATAATTATGCTCGTATTTTTTTACCTCCAGATCAAGTTTTTATGTCTCATTTTTATCCTATTTTATCACCTAATATTTATGCTTTCCAACAATGGGATACAAATTATATGGAATTACTATATAGTGATTCTATCAAACTAGTTTATCTACCTCAGCCAACAGCTGTGCTAAATTTTGATCAAAATAGTGAGAAAACAGTCGTACGCATTAGACGAGGTAATAATCAAATATTTGATTTAGGATATTCAAAGTTTATAGATGAATCCTTCAAACATAATGAATTCACGAATCGAGATTCTAATTTATCCCAGTCTAATGGTCCAATGGAGTGGTTTATAAAACCCAAGTTTGAAGAAATTGCTAATCTTCCTCTCTATGTTAAGAATAAGAGTTTTAAAGATTTTGTTGTTGAATCTTTTTCAGATAGTTATATTGTTAGAGCTATCTTTAATTTAACTGAATTCAGTAAATTTTCAGAAAAAGTTCCAGAATTCGATAAGCATGGGAATATATTTATTAATGGTTTTAAAGAATTAGAATTTGGTTCAAAAAAGGAAGATGGTGATAAATGGACTGAGTCTGTTTACCAAGTTAAATTTTATGCTGAAAATATTATTGGTAGATTTGTTAATAATGAACTTGCAAGAGACGAAAATATGAATATTAAACCTCCTTCTCAAAGATATATTTGGGTACCTTCATATTTATTAAAAGACTCAGAATATGGAATAAAATTAATTAAAGAATATGATGAAATGGTTAAAGAAAAAGAATCAAGAAAATCATCTCCTAGAAAATCAACTCCAAGAAAGAAAAAAAGCCCATATAAACAGAAATCTACTTTAGATTCTTTAACTAAATCACCTTTCAGAAAATCCAATTTAGGTTCGCCTTCAAAATCTCCAAGTAAACTTCCAACTCTTGAATCACCTAAAATAGATCAGCCAGTTCCTACTTTAGATTTTGGTAACGCTTCTAAAAAGAGAACATCTGAACAAAGAAGTGCGTTTGCTAATCAGTTACTTGATAATGTCTTAAGTCCTAGAAAAAGACAACATAATGATAACAACAAGAAGACTCTTAGAAGAACTGAAACTATTACCAAAGAACAACCAAAAATACGTATATCATCTCCTCTTAAAGGTACTGCATCTTCTCCTCTGTCTTTAGATACTGATAGTGATGAAGAACTAGAGAAATTCTTAAATGAAAGTGCTGGCCCAGATGTTAGTAGATCGTTAACTGAAAGCTTTATTAAGATTCAAGAAGAAGAAACCATTAAAGGTAGATTTTTTAAAGATGATTCTGATATTTCTATTCTGTCTGAATCTAGTTTCAAAAGGACAAAGTCTAAGAAAGAAGAAAACTATAAGCCAACTAAAACTAAAGATCCATCAAGTAGTTTACTTGCTGATGATTCATCATTACTTTTCCTATCACAAGATCCAACTTTAAAAAAGACAAAATAGTTGTTTTCATAAAAATGCATTTTATTTATACTTTTCTACATGTTTAACCTTTTCTAATTAAGAACTTAAGTTTATTATTATTCAGCTACATGCCCTGTAACCCCGTATACACCACGTTCGGAATTTTACCAAAATCAACATCTTGTGCCTCCGTTTTGATTCAGAGAAGTCACTTATATACGTACTCTTTTAGAGTCTTTTAATCAATTAAGTCAGAAATATAACTCAATAGCTATCAGCTTAATAACCCATTCTTTCTCAAGTAATCAATTATAAGAAACATCAGCTGAACCTATACGTTTAAGTGTTACTGATTGCACAGCCTTCTTTCGTATATGTAAACAAAATAAATTTTTTGAATTTGCCATCAAAAGACCCAAATTTCCAGCTTTTAACTGATCAATTGACGTCTCAATCCAATTTTAAAACCAATTAACTTGTCAATATGTCATCAGAGTATATTAAGGATATTGATTTGACTAAAGTTGTATTACCTTCTGCTTCATCAAAAGTTTATAAAGATGATTGTATGTTTTCGTTTGATACAGCAACTGATCCACAAGGTATAGATATTTGTTTAGCATGTTATCAAGCATTTTCAAGAGGTAAACATAATCATACTTCATCACATTCTGTATTTTATGACCATACTGTTTTTTTAAATTATAAACTAGTTTTGAAACCTCGTTCTGTTAGAGATGAAGAAGATCAACCTACAAAGATGGTTAAGTTAGAAATTAAAGAGCAAAGTGAAGATGATTTATTTGATACCAAATTAAGTATTTATTTGAATGAAATTGATCAAACTATTGAATATCCAAATCCTGAATTACCAGATAAAGTTAATCAAACTGTTGAAAAAATATTATCTTCAACTTCAACTGATAAAAAAGAAGAAATTAAAGCATGGGAACAAGAAATTGTCCCGTGTCATCATGCATTTGATATAATTCAAACTCCAATTGAAAATTTGAACTTAACTCAATGTCAATCTTGTGATTTGAAAGAAAATCTTTGGATTTGTTTACACTGTGGTTCATTAGGTTGTGGTAGAGAACAATTTGGTGGTGTTCCAGGTCATTCTCATGCTTTAGCTCACAATAAAGCTATTGAAGGTCATCATATAGCTGTTAAATTAGGTTCATTAGCTTTAGATTCAGCTGATTGTTATTGTTATACATGTAATGATGAAGTTAAAGTTCCTGAATTATCCAAATATTTAAAAACTTACAATATCGATATTTCCAATTTTATTAAAACTGAAAAAAATTTAACTGAACTACAAATTGAACAAAATGTTAAATGGGATTTTTCACTGACTGGTAAAGATGGTTCATCATTAACTCCTGTTTTTGGACCTGGTTTAACTGGATTCAAAAATCTAGGTAATTCATGTTATCTAGCATCAGTTGTTCAAGTTTTATTTTCTATACCATCTTTCAAAAAATGTTATTTTTCAGAGGAAGGTGTTCCAGCTGAAAGAATACTAGGAAATTTGGATCCAGCAAGTGATTTAGAAACACAATTATATAAAATTGGTGATGGTTTGCTTTCAGGTACTTACTCAATTCCTGATGAAACTACAACTGAAGATATTAAGTATCAAAAAGGTGTTAAACCTTCAACATTTAAGTATTTAGTTGGTCAGGGACACCCTGAATTCTGTACAACACTACAACAAGATGCTTTTGAATTTTGGTTATATTTAACTGATTTAATTGAAAAACGTAAAGCATTTGGTAATTTTGAAATAAGTCCAACTGAAGTTTTCAAATTTGTTATCGAAAATAAATTAAAATGTACATCATGTGGAGGTGTTAGAATTAGTGAAGATATTCAAGATAATATTACATTGCCAGTTCATGATGAATTAATTAGAATTGATGATGATGGTAAAAGAATTTATGAGCAAACTACAATTGAAGAAAGTTTAAAACAATGGTTAACCCCAGATTCAATTGAATATAAATGTCCACAATGTAAAACTAAGGTTACAGCAATTAAATCACAAGGTTTAAGCACATATCCAAGATGTTTAGTTTTATCACCTCAAAGAATTAAATTAGAAAATTGGGTTCCAATGAAACTTGAAGTCCCAATTAAATTTGATGAATCCTTAAATTTATCAATTACCCATGCTCAAGGATTACAATCAGATGAAAATCTACTTCCAGAAGAAGAAAAAGAAGAAGACCCGGCACAACAACAAGAACAACAATTTGAATTCAATCCAGATGCTATGTCTGCTTTATTATCAATGGGGTTCCCTGAAAATAGATGTAAACGAGCTTTATATACAACTGGCAATTCATCAAATGCAGAAATAGCAATGAATTGGTTATTTGAACATATGGAAGATGCAGATATTGATTTACCATTTGAAACCCCAAAAGAAAATTCATCATCATCAGATAAATCAAATGTTAATTCAAATGATATTGAAACATTAGTTAGTATGGGATTTACAGAGAAATTATCTAAAAAAGCATTGGTTTTAAATAATAATAATGTTGAACAATCAGTTGAATGGCTATTTAATAATCCAAATGATAATGGTGAATTACCTAAAGAAACAACACCAAATAATGAATCAAAAGAAGATAAAATTAAAACTTTAAAACATGATGAAGGTAGCTCAATTGGTAATGGATATCATTTAAAAGCTGTTATTTGCCATAAAGGTACATCGATTCATTCAGGTCATTATGTTGCATTTATTAAATCTCATATTAACAATAATGGTAAAGAAGAAGAACAATGGGTTTTATTTAATGATGAAAAAGTTACCTTAGTTGAAAATGTTAATCTAAAAGATATTGAAACTAGTGGTTACTTATACGTTTATACAAAACATGTTGTTTAAAAGTTTGAATAGATTTTGTATTTCTTTCTAATTTATATATGTTTTTACTATAAGTTTCATCATAATTAAAAATGAATATGATTATAATATAATAATAAAAGTAAGGTATATAATTTTAAAAGTTTCATGTAAAAAATACAAATTTGTAATAATAATAATGAAAATAGTAGTAATAAACAAAAAAAAAAAACAGATGTCTTGTAAAATAATAACAAAAAATAATAAAATGTATATGCAAAATAACAAAAATTTAAACAAGACAATTTTTTTTAATATATAATAGTAATATAGTTTGAAAAAAACAAATAAGCAAGATTGAAATGCAAAGAGACCAATAAAATAATAGTGGACGTGTAGAAAGCAAGATGATGATATAAATAAAGTGAAATAAAAACAATAATCAGATGTATAGAATCAGAAAAAAGCAAATATACTTTGAATTTAGTAGGATGGAATTCCTTATGGGAGTGATAGATGGATATAATACCAATTAATTAATAATAATTCAAAGAATAAAAACAGAAAAAAACAAAACAAAATTATTGAAATTCCAAACGATTTTGAGAGAGATAAGTGAGTAGAATAATAAAGAAAAAAAAGAAAAATTAGTAAAATTATGTACGTAGGAATTCAATAATTAATCAATAATATAATAAATTCAACATATGTTTTTTTAAAAAAAGTAAGAATAGAAAGTAACAAAAAAAAAAGGTAAAACAAAATTTAATTGGAAAGATTTGAAATGCAAAATTTAAGATAACAAAAAAAGAGTAAGTAGTAATATATATTTGCAATATAATAAATCAATAGGAGTGATGATTGATTGTTTGCTTAAAAATTAAAAATAAAGTATCATATTGTAAGATTGCCTGAAGGTCTGTTGTATATCAAAAAAGTTATTCAAAGTTAAAAAAAACGTTTATATAATAACGAGTAACACATATAGGCAGCTTCGGCTTCTTTTAGCTTTTTTTTTGTGGTAATATATAAAGAACAAGTGGTAGAAAGAAAGATGGAGTATGAATCTAAATGATGGTATTTTGGAAATTAGGGTAGAAAATTTGAAATTATTGATTCAAAAGTTGAGATTAATAAAGAATAAAATGAGGAAGATGAATGAATAGCGGTAGCACAAATATGCAAAAAAAAAAATGGGAGCATGCACAAGTGGAAATAATAAAAGATTTCGAAAATGAAATTTCAACAAGCATAAGAATATATCAATAACAGACAAAATAAGTTGTTTCTAAGAAAAGTAATATTAAAAATTTAAAGAAAATGACCTTTTTTTCTATTTTGATTCATTAACTTTAGCTTCTAATTTAGCAATTTTTTCTAGTAATTCTTCATTTTGTTTTCTTAATAAACCAATTTCAATATCTTTTTCTTTTGATTTACCATAACTCAACATTTTACTTAATTCATCATTTTCTTCAGTTAACATTTGTAATTTAGTAATAATTTTATGAGCAACTTCTTCTTCATCATATCTACCAGATTTTGTAGCAGATTGAGTTGGATTTAAAGCAATTGCAGTTAAAACCGCTTCTAATCTTAATTTAGTATCAGATAATTCATCTTCAGTTGCTTGTAATTTTTCAGCCAATTTATTATAAATATCAATGTGGTTTTTTGGAACCTCAAAATTAGATGGATCGGTAGAATTATTATTTGGAGAAATTGATTTTAAAATAGTTGTTAAACGTTCAACTTCTTTTTCTAATTTAGTAATAATTGATTGTTTTAATTGTAATTTAATGTTCATATTATCAATATTACCAGATTCAGTTGTACCAATTAAAGAATCTTTCTTTTGTTGTTGTTGTTGTTGTTGTAATTGAACTTGTTGTTGTTGAGATTGTTGTAATTGTTGATTTGAATAAGTTGATTGTGAATATTGAGACATTGATGGATTTGAGTTATGACCAATATAAGTACTTTGAGAATCAGAATAAGTAGCAGTTAAAGGAACAGGTGTATTTGAGGAATAAGAAGGCCATTTATTGTAACTTTGTTGATGTTGTTGAGTTGTCTGTTGTTGAGATTGAGATTGTTGTTGTTGATGATGTGATAAACCATAGCCTGAGTTGTTAGTTGAACTGTTTTGATTAATAGCGGAACTAGCAAATTGATTTGAAGATTGATGATAAGCTTGCCTTGGAGTATTTTGTTGAGCAGAAACATTATTTGAAGCAGCACTCATTTGCATTAATTGTAAAGCTAAACTATCAACATCATTATTTGTTAGATTATTTGAGTTTTGAGTTGAATTAGCAGTATTAGTGGATAAATTTTGTTGATTATCAAAAAAAGAATTATTATACATCAGATCTTTATTTGATTGAAAATAAGGATCACGAGAATTGTTATCTTTATCAATTGAACTTGAAGTATTATTTAAATTTGGCCAAATATCTAAACCAGTGACACCATTCCCACTTTGATTAGCAGTATTAGCAACTGAAGAAGTATAAGGATTATTGATTGGAGAAGTAGTGGACCAATTATAGTTACTCATTGAGGCAGTTGTTGGTAAACCAGAAGTAGAAATTGATTTTTGAATTTGTTTTGAACTTAGAGATCTTAATTGAGGAGTTAATCCAATTGGAGTTGATTGGCCAGTATTTGAAGCAGAAGCGGAATGACTAACGTTTGAAAGATCGAATTGATTTGAATTAAAGGAGTTGAAACTTAGTTGATTTTGTTTGTTGTTATCAGTTGAATAAGCAGACATTAGATAAGAAAAAGGGCAAGAATTGAAAAAAGGCAAATGAAAAAAGTCTTATTCAAAAAATGTTCTTAATTATAGCAAATGTTTTTTTCCCTTTTTTGAAAAAACTGTAGTAATGTGATTAAGAATGGTAACAATGTAATCAGCAAAATGAAAGGAATAGAAGGGTGATGAAATGGAGAGGATAACTGTGTGAGTGTAAGAGAAGTGTACGAAAAGGAAAAGGGGCAACACAACAGACAGACACGAAATATCAAAATGAAATGGCCATGAAGTAAATTAAAGCAAAAAACCTTTTAAATTTTAAATTTTACGTGTTGAACAGAAACTAAAAGATCCCTTTTGAGTTGGTTTTCAACATGGCGCACGTGACACTGAAGAGAGTGCACGTGAGAGTCAGGTGACCTAAACTGACCAATCAACTGTGTTCAGAGATGAGACAACTTAATTTACCCTTTTTTCTTATAGTATAATATTTTAAGTTTCACATATATCACATCAACTTCAAATTATTATCGATCGATCAGAAATTAATTGATTCGTTCTTATAATTAATTGTTTAATTTGCAACTTTTGCCTTAATTGATCGTTTGCTGATTCAATGCTGAACTTTGGAACTTTGAGTCGATATCGCCTATACATGCACATATATAAATTTAACTATAGTTATAGCTTATCGGAAGTGCTTCGGAAGTTCTTCCGCTAATTTTATAATTTCGCGATCAAATCAAACTATAATTATTATAATTATTTATATATATACTCGAGTACGCGGGCGCGCGATAAATTTGGTCTGCAGCGCAGGCCACATTGGGGCTACATATGCAAGTTTTGATTAATTAATTCATCGCATGCAATTAATTCGCGATATATATATATAGAGGATCGAGCTTAATTAATTCTGGAATTAACATCAAATTAATATTGGTAATTATAATATATTAATCTTAATTATATATAATCTTATATATATATATATATATAAGTTATAATTGATTCTGGTATACGTATATACCGTACGTATAATTAACGTACGCGTGCCACCATATAATTATTAATGATATATAATTGAGTTATAATTATACTTTCAAACTTCGGCATTTGAGTCGCGCGCGCGCGTGCGCGATATCCCCTCTTTGCGTTTGCGGCTTTTGTAAATGACTGATCGATCGAAGTTTAATTTTTCGATCAAATTTAAAACCCTTTTGATATTTTTTATAAATTATAATCCTTAATTATATACATGTATTTTTGCACTTTTTCCTATATACATGTATAGCTCCATAAGGACCACAAGTTGGGTTTTCTAGCTTTATAAAATCAGTTCTAATTGACTCTTTTTATCATTGGTTGAACCTGATTTCAATTAAATCAGTTACATTTCACTTTCTTTCTTTCATCTTTCAACCCCCTTATTTCATTTTATACCAGGCTTCCATTTATTTATTTCCCTTTAAACATGCAAATTAAGAGTTTGAAAACAATCAAAGATGATACAATATGTAAATTGAAACATATGGGTAGAAAATCAGCAAAAAAAACAAGACATATGGTGGTTACAATTACTGATGTTGCTGAGAAAAACATATTTGAACCAATTATTGATGATTCATATAATCTTTTAAATAAGGTCAATAATATGAAAACATTTCTTCCAAATACCCCAACAACAAGAAATTCTGATACTCTAGGTGTTCCATCACAGAAAAGAAGTACATCTTCAAGATCATCAACTGAAACTTTACCAACTACTTTACCATTATTTTATAGTGTTGATTTTAATGATTCACCAACTACATGTACTGAAATTGATTATTCTGGTAACACTCTGCTGCCGATTAGCAGTATTACTCCATCACATTCAATTTCAAGTTTGAATAAAAGATTCAATTCAACACCTTCGTTATCATCGTCACCATCATCAAAATATATTAGATCAGCAACATCAAAAAACACTTTGGTTTTAATTGATAAAGTTAAAAGGCCATTTAACAAAGATGATACTCATGATAGTAAAAAAGATTTATTAACTAATTTTTTCTCTGGTGAAAGTACAGGATCTGAAAAATCTGATTTAATTTGTTCAATTGTTTTTTATTCAATTTGTGGGATTTTTAGTTTAGGAATGTTAAGTACTTTAATTTATTTAATTGTTTTATTTATTCAAGGTTTGGTTTTATTTTCATCTTGAGGTTTATTATCATTATTTTTTTTTTTTTGCATATAGGATACATTTCATCATAGGTAAGGTATTTACTTCCTCTGTTCTTATTCATATGCATTAATTCTCTCATTCATTTCTTTACGAAATTATATTTTACACGTCTTTATGTCCTTATGTCCTTTGCATATCTCTTTTTTATCTGATTTTTTTTTCTAAACACATTTAAAATAATTATAAACTCGCTTTAAATACATCTACATTTACTCTCTCTTTTTATATACATATATGTTATTACTTTCTCAATTTATAAATTATATAAATAAAATTCAATTATATTGTAAGTTACTATGATTGTAAAAGAAAAGCACTAGTAAGAGCAGATATGAAAAAAAAAACCCAAATTCTTAATAGAAAATATAAATATAAAAGCAAATTTAACAATTAACTTAAAAGGGGAAATAAAGTAAAATTGAATATAGTTAGTTAATTTATTAAACAAAAAAGTCAGAGAATAATGTTCTTTTTTTTAATCATGTTTTTTTTTAGTAAAAAATATTTGTTTGTGATATAGCATATAAGAAAAAAAAAGCCCCGTTAATATTGAAGGAAAGAAAAAAGTAAAAAAAAATAGAAAATCCATAAGAATCTAAATCAATAATAATAATAATAATAATAATAATAAAATAAAAATAAACGAGAAAAACCAATACTCCATAATCCATAAATAAAATAAATCGATCAATCAACATTTCATGATTTAGATGATGATGAATCAGAAGAATTAACACGTCCAACAGATTTAATTTTTTCTTTCTTTAAATTATTAGAACTGCTGCTACCACTATGTAAAAATGATAAGTTTGCAAATGATCCTGATTTTTTAGGTAAACTTAAATGTAAATGTAATGCTGAACCACTTGATCTTAATCCTTCTTTTGATCTATTATTATTTTGTTTTGTTTTACCTTTAATACTATTCACACTTGATGATCTAGCTAAATTAACAACCGATGAACTTGATAATGTACGCAAATGAACTGGTCTTGGAACTGCTGGTTGTGGTGAATTTGAATTATATGATGATGGGTTTGCTGTCATAATATAAGTATTATTACTTGGAGATGATGATGGAATTGGTGAAGTAGCTTCAATTAATGGAGTTTGAGGTAATGAATTAGTAGTTGAAACCGATCTATTATTATTATTATTTTGTTGTTGAAGATGTTGTGATAAAACTGAAGCTGGGACAGGTCTAACATTTGGCAAATTAGCAGTTGATTGATTTCTTGAAATTGCAGGTGATGAATTACCAGATGAACCTCTACTACGTGCTAAACCTGTTGTTAATTGATATTGTTCTCTATTTAAAGTGGCAGATGAAGAACCAACTGAAAAATGAAGATCAGTTGGTGATGATGAATATTGATTACCTCCAGATTTTCCTTTTAATCTAACTGTTTCCAATCTTGAATTCAACAGATCCAAATTAATAGCACCATTTTTATTATTATTATTATGAGATGGAGAGTAATGACCATTAGTCGAAGGTTCATAAGCAGGAGTTAAATCATCAAAAGCAATTGTATCTTTAATTGCAGTCTCATAAGAAGGAACTCTAGATAAAACTTCACCAGTCCAATTAACACCAGATCCAGAACTACCTAATATCATCGGACTAGTCGAACCATCATTTGTATAAGAGTTAACTCTAGATAGATGAAGTGGGGACATTGTACCAGGTGATAATATACCTGGTAAATTAACACTTGAATATGATCCACCTTTATTCATTGAAACACCAGTACCAAAAGAAGGACCTGATATAACACCATCTGGAATAGAATCATCTTCTGGTATAATAGAGTTACTAACGTTAGTTTCATTAGGATGAGGTTTAATTGAAAAATAATCAGCACCAGCATCCGAATGTGAAGTACCTGTTGTATCATCACCCATTAAACTAAAAACTGGTCTTGAATTTTTTGATCTTGTAAAAGAAGTAGTTGAACTATTATTTGGCCTGTTTAATGATAAACTACTAATCAGTTGTGATGAAAATCTACCACCACTTTCAGCTTGTGTCATATTAAATTCCCCTAATAATTCAGATGAATTGGCTTTACTAGTTTGTGAAACTGGTGTAACAGGTCCAGAGTGTTGAGGGCTATCTAATGGAACAGGAGAAACAGCAGGAGTATCATTAGGTGAATCATCATTGAAAACTCTATCATAAACATGGTTTTCATAGTTTGGTGGAGCCATTAAATCTTGTGTATTAATTTGAGTATTAGAGACAGCCGTTTCTGTTGTTGTTGAATTATTATTATTATTAGTAGTATTACTTTCATCGTTATTTAATTGAGTATTAGATTGTTGACGACTATTTGAAATTAAAGCTCTTGTTAAATCATTTTCAAAAATCATTTCATCACCTTTATAATGAACAGTTAAGTCTTCAATATTTGCATATTTAGTAAAAATATCTTCAAAATCATTCAAATGTTTAGCTTTAATTGGAACAAAAGGACTAATAAATAAAGAAATAGGCAAAGTTGCTCTTAATTCTGAAACATGACCATCTGGATTAATTAATGCAACTGAAAATTTAAGCTTATGTCTAACTTTAACATAATGAGAAATATCACAATCTTGAGTAACTTTATCTAATGATGGTGGAATATCTAAAAATGTTTTAATTTCCCATTTATCTTGAGCTAATTCTAAAGTTTCGTTTTTAAAGAAAACACCATTAAGATCCATTTCAGATTCTTTCCAAATATCTTTACCATTTTGATCAATTGTAACTTTAGGAACAGTTTTTGTTAAAATAACTCGTTCATCATTATGTTGACTTGTTGAAGCAACAAAACTTGAATATTCAACTAATTTAACTTTAACATTACCTAATTTCAGATCTTTTAATAATGGAACTAATGTGAATTCTATATTACATCTTGAACCAATTGCAATTGATCTAGTTGGAACAGTTATTGAATAATCAACTTTTTTAGGCCATGTATTATCAACAGCAACACTTTCAGATAAATCAGGAGCATCAGTTGCTAAAGTTCTAACAACATGGATATGTTTTCTTGTAATTAATGGAGATGAAAAACGACCTCTTTCAATCATTGATTGTAATCTATAAACAATTGAACAACCAGGTAAACCTTCAATTGATTCTGGAATTGAACCTTCTAAGAAAGCTTGAAAAGGAAATTCATAATTACCAGGTTGTAATGTAATTGTATCACTTTTACTTGAAGATGTTAAAGCTGAAAGATTTAAAGAACTTAAATTTGAAGAAGATTTATTTTTAGTCAGATTTGTAGATGAAGGTTTAGTACTATTAGCTAATGAAGTCAGTGAAGTTGAAGAAGATGGATTTGATCTTGTAACCTTACCAGTTGTAAAACCTGAACTTGAAGATTGTATAGTATTTAGTTTCTTACCAGATGAACCAAAACTACGAGCTAAAGGAGCTGTAGTTGCATTATTTTGTAAAAATTCATGTAAATTAATATTATCCCATTCAAAATCATATAAAATTTTTGTAAAGTTAGTTGGGATTGTATATTCATGACCTCTTGTTGTTGTATGTTTATCTTCCCAATTTAATTTTAAAGCAGCAAATAATTTTAGATTGAATTTTTTAATTGTTAAAGGTTCTAAAACAGAAACAACAACAACACCTGAAAATAAAGCTGAAGCAGCTTCTGATTCTGAACCTTTTAATAAAATAACATCTTTATCTTCTGATCTTGGTCTAATATCAAATAAAACTGTTTGACGAGTATCTTTCTTTGATTTTCCCATCTTATATATATTGCTTATAAATGATTGTTGTTAAAGTGTTGTTTGTAAAACTTTTGTTTTTGAATGTGTTGATTGATGTTTCTTTTTTTGGTTATCAATTTGATTTTTGAGAAAGAAAGAAGCAGAGTGAGAGATCTAAGTAATATGAATTTGTCTTGAATTTTGTCTAGATAACTGTAATTACTAATCAGAGAACCTGGGGAATATACGGATAAGTGATAGTAAGATATGCAGGGTATATTTGATAAATTGCCTTTAGAACACTTCCAGCTAGAAGCCAGGAAGAGATGGCTATCAATACCCGTTGCAGGCCAATTAGCAACAAATTTACGAATAAAATTTTTCCGAGTTGACGTGAGAGCGGTGCAGTCCGGAAAATCTTTGCCCATCCCACCCTATCCCACGCAGCTAGCTAGTGATATCAAATAGATATACATTGTACACTTGTAATCATTAAATAAATTTATACACAATTAATATTAAATTAAGAAAATTAAGAAAATAAAAACATTAAAACACTATTATCATCCTTCATTTAAACTCTTTTGGTTTAACAAAACACAATCCCCTCCTCTTTCTGGATCTAAACCAAATTTATAAAAAAATCCATCTGACGTTATCACCATCACATGAAGTAATTTTTGATTAACTAAATCTTCAGAAACTTCAGAACTATTAGCATCTTGTAAATAAACAGAAGGAATCAGATCATCTGAAATCTTATCACTAATACCAATAACAGTTGATGTATCCTTTGATGCTGGAACTTTTAATGATGCAAAATGTCGATTTGGTTCAAGTATTGATGAAAATTTAGGTGGTAAATATGTTCCCATTTTTTCAGCAGCTTTTCTACCCAGAGATTGTGATGTTCTTCTTAACATTCTTGCAACTGATCTTCTAGCATTATCAACTAATGGTTCCATTTTGAAATCTTCATTACTTAGATTTGAACCAGCTGAATCAATAGAGACTTTTCTTTTTAAATCACTTGGTAATGGTTCTAAAACATCAGCTTCTTCACCTAATAAATCATCTTCAACATCTTCATCATCTTCATCTTCTTCATCTGAACTAGTTTGATGATTACTTATATTTGATGTTTGTGTCGGTATTCCTAATTTTTTTTTAGTTGCTTTAATTGTATTAGCAGCTTCTTCTTCACCTAATCTAAAAACATGAACAGTTTCAGTTGCTGAGCTAGCAATAACAAATTTATTATCTGGACTAAACGCCAATGAATATATTTTAGTTGGATATGTACCTCTTCTAAATTGATATAATTTGATACCACTATCAACAGAAAACACTCTAACAATTGTACCCTTATCACTTGCTGTTGCTAATAATGTACCATCTTTACTTAAAGCAATTGCAGCTAATTGAGTTTTATGAGCTTCAATAACAGATAAAGGTTGTAAAGTCATTGCATTAAAAATTATCACATCACCATTTCTAATATTATTTGCATTAGTTTGTTCATTATTATTTGTATTTGTACTCACTCTTTGTGGAGATGGATAAGCTAAATAATTATTTTCAACTGAAGGTGATAACGCAATTAAACCATTTGGATTAGCTGGAATTTCAATTGTATGTAATAATCTCATATTATTAATATCATAAACATAAATAGTTTCTTCTAGTAAAACAATTAATCTTTCTCTATTCATTTTAACAGCCAGTATTGTACCTGGGAAAGTTAATTCACATATAGTTGTTTGTCTTTTTGTATTCACAATTTTTAATCTACGTGGTGATAAAGCATGTTGTTCACCAATACCAACAATAGCTAATAATGAAGAACAAAATAACATTTCAACTATACCAATACTACCATCTGGTTTTTCAAAACATTGACCGAATGGATCACAATTATAGATCCTATAACCAGATTGATAACCAACTGATATACATGAGAAATCTTGATTGAAATTTGCAAAATTTATAGCTGATGTATTATTATATGCTTGCTGTTTATTTTTATAAGCAGCAGCAGCTTGATTAGCAGCATTAGCTGCCTCTATAGCTAATGGATTAGGAGAACTCATAATAGTTTAGAAAACAAAAATTGGATTAATTGTGTAAACAGTGTTTAGATAGATCTAATCTGAAGGAGGAGGTAATGTAAAATTGATTTTGAAGGGCGAGTGATGATTATTTGAGAGTTGAGTTAAATTGAGAAGATGAATGTAATCCTTGTGATTAGAGATTTGATATAAGATAGAGAGATAGTAGGATATAAAGCAGTCAGAACAGAGGTGAAGCAGGTATAGGAGAGTACAAGTAAGTATGTGTTCTTATTTGGAGTGATGTTGTTTTTGTTTTTGTTGAGAGCGGCTCAAATTTATTAAGCGAGTTCTGGTTCTGGAATAAATAAATACATGTACACATGCTATACAAGTTATACAACAGATTTAATTGTATAATATAAATTAGAATTAAAAGTAAAATTATTAATATTATTAATATTAAGCCCAAGGATTAATATCATCATCTTGAGTTACGCCTGAATTCCATGTCTTACGTGCAAGTGAAGATGGAACTGCAATTGAACTGAAATAATCTCTACTATCAGCAGCAGCAACAGGATTACCTAAAACATCATCTTCATCTAATACTGTTGAATGCTCATTATCCAAATTATTATTATTATTATTATTATTATTATTATTTGTACTTTCTTCATAATATTCTCCTTGTTTACCATATTTATCATAAATATCATCTAATTCATCTTCAATTTCAACTGGTAAATTAGGTTGATATAATTTTAATTTTTTTGAATCATAATCTTTAAAATCTCCACCATATTGATGTAATAATTCAATTAAATTTGGTAATGTGACTGGGAAAACTTGCCCAGTATTTAAAAAATCTTTATTTGTTGAAATATAATATAATGAATGATTTGTTGAATCAAATGGATATTTTTTTAAATATGATTTTAATTGATTTGAAAATTTTAATTCATTGATTTCATAATTATAATTTTTAATTGATTTTAAAATTTGATTTGAATTTAAATTTTCAAAATTTTTTAATGTTTCTTTAAATGATTCTAAATCATTTTTTAATCCAGTCATAATTTGAAGCCATTCTAATAATTCTGTAACTGATTGAAAATGATGTAATCCAATTTTATATAATGGTGAATAATAAAATGTACCATCCATTGGATCATTTGATTTATTATGAAATCTAGCAACATTTGTTAAATGTATTTTATCATGAACTATTGAATCTGGATATTTTGGATCATCAAATTTAAAATCAGGTGCTCTAAATGGAATTAAATTATTAGTTCTAAGCCAATCTTGAATATATGATAAATTTAATCTAATTTGTAAAGCTTTAACTCTTGTTGAATATTTTTTATTTGCTATAATTCTATTAAATAATGAACTACCAATAAAATATAAAACTCCTGCAAAACATTGTTGTCTAATAACTTCATTAATATGAAATAATTCTAAAACATAAACTAATGCACCTAAAGTTTGAATGATTTTTAAAGGTGATGGTTTCATTTGTTCTTGAATTGAAGGTGGATATAACATATCTAAAATCTCATCATATGAAGATTTTGAAGGTTTAAATTTAGATTTGAACATTTTCCAATCATTTTTATAAACAACATCCATATCTGGAACACTATTATAATCTAAAATGCATGGTTCTAATAATGATTCTAATTTAGAATCCAATGAAAATGCCAATTGAGAAATCATTGGTTGTAAAACTGATATCAGATCTTGTAAAATTTGTGGATATTTATCATAAAATTGTGAAACAGCATCTCTATATAAAAAATAATATAAATGATTAATGCATGATATCCAATAACCTAATAAAACAATATCAGTTGGTTTTTGGTCTGATGAAGCTAATTGAACAACCCCACTTTTAGTATTTGTTAAACTTCTAACCCTAGTTAAAAAATAATCAATAAACATTTCAACCATATCAGAACGTTCAATCTTAGCATCAGCATATCTTAAACATTGATAAACAATAGCAGCTGGATAAATTGGTCTATTATGATGTTTTGAATATAAACTAAAAATATAATCCATTGTTTGAGTAATACTTTCATCATTGAATTTTTTAAATTGTTTTGGTAAAATATGATTAAAATCAAAATTTGTATCATCAAATGATCCTTTTAAATTTAAAGATTCTTCACTAATAAACTTAGCATTACCTGATTTATTACGATTATGTGTACTACTTTTAGGATATAATAATGAATCATCAGATACGCTTAAAGCATGAACACCTGCTGTTTGTAATTTTAATTGAGTTTCAAATGAATCATCTTGTTCAGTTGGGCTTATCAAGTTTTGTTTATAAAATAAATCATTATTTTCAGATGTAGTTTCATTAACTTTATTTAAATAATTATGAGTTTTGAAATATTCATAAATTGGAGTATTTGGTTTTAAAAGATCAATTGCGGATTTTTTAGTTTTTTCAGATTTTAAATAAGGGTCAGCATTAGAACCTAATAACTGTTCAGCAATTGATTGATAATCAAGATATACAGCCCACATTATTGGAGTCCATCCAACTAATTTATCAGATTGATTTGAATCAGCACCAAATGCCAATAATATATCAGCACACTCCTTATTATTAAAACAGATAGCATAAATCAAAGGAGTTAAACCTTGAGTATCTAATTTATCTAATAATGAATTATCTTCACTAAGTAATTGTTTGATTTGGAAACTATCATTATTAGCACAACCTAAACATAGTTGAACAAGTAAGTCTTTATTATCGGCTATTAAAGTCAGTGCTTTCTTTGCTGCTAGAACTTGTGAATAAGTTATATCTTGTGAAAGTATTTTGGCAGTTCCCGAGATTGCAGTCCATGGATCCATTTTGTTGATGATTAGTGAAAGTTAGAAAGAAACAAGGGATGAAAAGGCATAAAACGGAATGAAATCAAGTAACTTTTCAGATGTAGTTGTAAAGTACAGAAACACGTACTGTAAATACTAATATCAGCCTCGGGTGCACGGGTGTCCAATTGCAGATTCTGTCTATAGTGGATTTTATTTATATGATAACAGGTTGTAATATTGTAGTTACCTAAGGGCAAGAACTACCATCAAACTTATAATTATCACATCTCTTTGATACAATCTAGTATTCACTAAAACCAATTCAAAAATGGTTTCTCCTACAACAACAGAAGCTGACAATATATTTAAAGATGATAGTATTATATCTGAATTTGATCCAACTACTGTTCAAATGACTTCTCCAACTTTGAAATTACCACAATTGATTACTCCAATAGCATCTCCATCTTCAATAAGGAGTATCTCTTCTTCATTATCCATTAGTTCATCAACCATATCACCAAGTCGAAGAAGACATTTTGATGAAAGACTTAAATCTAGAATAACTTCATCTCCTAAATTACTTCGGAATAAATTATTTTCTTCAACAACTTTAACAGTTCCAGAATCAATAAGATCTAGAGATATAAGTATAAGTCAAGGAATATATAAAGATAGACCAGAAACAATTAATTGGGTCAAAATGAAAAGAATTTCAAATGAAATTTATTCAAGAGAATTTAAAATTCAATATGGTAATCCAATTACAATGACTTCAACAGATACTTATATAGCTTTTGGAACTCATAAAGGTTATATTATAATATTTGATTATGATCAAAATTCAGTTTATGAATTAGGAAAACTTGCAATTACTTCAAATATAGGAATTGTTACAACAATTTCATTCTCTTTAGATTCAACTTATATTGCAGCTGGTTATTCATCTGGTAGTATTATAATTTGGGATTTACCTCAAAAGCAAAGACAAGTTCTTCATATAAGACCAATAACCCAAGATGAATTTGATGGTATTAATACTATTCCTAAAGAAGGTCATTTAATTGGTACACCTGTTTTACAAATTAAATTTATTGGTAAAAGACATACAGCATTAATGAGTTCTGATGAAAATGGACTTTTGGTTTGTCATGAGGGTGGCAGATCTATTATGGGTTATTATGTTAAATCAAAAATATTATTTGGTAAAAAAGATGATATACCAAGTTTAGATCATAATTCAATTTTATCATTCAATAGTTTACCAATTGGTTCTTTACCTCAATTAACTGATGATCTTGGTGTATTAGCAGTTATAAGTCCAACTGCTTTAATAGTTATCTCAACTCAACCTTCTTTACAAACTCATTTTAAAGTTGGTAAACCAAAACTATTAAAAGAATCATTTGGTTTAACTGGTTTAGTTAGTTGGTTCCCAGCTACACGTAATAGATCTGAAAATACTTTTAATGTTCCAATGTTAGCTTATTGTTGGTCAAATATTTTAACTCTTTTTGAACTAAATAGTGAAATAATTGTTGATAAAAATGGTGTTAAATCTGTAATGATGAAATTTGAAAATAAAAAAAGATGGATTTGTTCTGAATGTATAGTTGCTTTACATTGGTTAAATTCAAAAATAATTGTTATATTAACTAAAACTCATAGATTGATTTTTTTAAGTAGAGATACATTAAAAGTTTTATGTTCTGTTGATTTAGTTTCTAAACATATCAAATATGGTGAAATTTTTAAACAAAATAAATTTAAATTAGTTACTCAAAATTATAATGGATCTTTAACTTGTTTTAAAGGAAGAATATTCATTCTTGGAAAATCTGAATTTATAACTGGTGCATTAACCAATTGGGCTGATATTCTTTCTGAATTATTAGGATCTGGTAATTATGTTGAAGCTTTAGAACAAGGTAAAAACCAATATTTAGGTGATTGTGAAATGACTTTGTTAGGTCTACCTATTGATGATGATATTAGACATAGATTAGTTTATAATGATATTGTTAAAATTTTAGATGCTTCCTTGAATTTTATTTTCACTGATAAAAATATATTACAAGCTTCAAATGATGAAAGAACAATGATGTTGGAAAATTTCTTAAATACAACTTTTACTGTTTGTATTACAATTAATTCATCACCTGAAGTTTTCGAAACTGTTTATGAAAAATTTGAAAATAATGATTTAACTGATTCATATTTTAAAGTTTTAGAACCACTTATTTTGAAAGATGAATTAACTGTTTTACCTCCAGCTGTACTGAAAGGAATGGTTAGATATTATATTGATAATGATAAAGGTGAAATATTAGAAGAATTATTATGTCTGTTAGATATTAAACAATTAGATATTGATCTTACTATTCAATTATGTAGAAAAAATCATTTAAATGATACTTTAGTTTACATTTGGAATACATTAATGAGTGATTATATTTCTCCTTTATTTGATGCTATTAAAGAAATTCAAAAATTGTCTTATTCTTCATCTGATTATAGTGATGATGAATTATTTAGGATTTCCAAGGATGCAGTTTATGTTTATCCTTATATTTCATATATACTTACTGGAAGACAATATCCAACTGATAATCCAATAGATTCAAAAAAAATTGATTCAGCTAAATTAAATATTTATTTTTCTTTATTTAATGGAGCTGCTATTTCTTGGCCTAAAGGTTCTGAAAGATTACATATTATGGAAGATTATACTAATGAACCAGCATTCCCCTATTTATATTTATTATTGAAATATGATAGTTTTCAAATGTTTTCTTGTTTAAATGAAGCTTTTGAAGATGAATTATTAAATGATGATGAAATTTTAGCATTTTCAAGTTCTTCTAGTCAAAATTATGAATTAAAAGTTAATAGACAATATATAATTGATGTTTTATTTGGAATTTTTAATGAAAATAATGATTTTTCAGCATCTGATAAAACTTATTTATCCATTTTTATAGCTAGAAATTATCCTAAATATCAACAATTTATAAGATTATCTGATTCTACATTAAGTGAAATTGTTCAAAATTTATGTTCTTATCCTGAAGAAGATTTAAAAGATGAATGTGAATTAAGTTTACAAGGGTTATTACATGTTTATAAACCAACTGAATCTGATACTTTAATCTCGATGCTTGAATCTGCAGATTTTTATAATGTTTTATTAAGTATTTATAAATCAGAAAATAGAATGTTACAATTACTTGAACTTTGGGTTAAATCAAAAGAAGAAATGAATAAACATGAAATCTCTAATAATGGAAGTTTTACAGATTTAAATGAAAATCCATTCATAGATGTTAGTAATACAATTGAATATAATGAAAGATTAAATGGATCAACAAATTATGGTGCTTATGGTATCAATGAAATGTTTGAATCTGTTCCTATTATGGTTGAAAAATGTTTAATTAATTCTGAAGATAGTACATTAGAAAGAATTCAAGTTGAAGATTTTATTATTTCTAAATTTGAAGTTTTTATTAAGGATTATCCAATAGAAATGGCTACGGTGTTTAGTAAATATTGTCCTAAGTTAAGTAATGAATTATTAAAACTAGATGATTCCAATTATAAATTTTCTTATTTAAGTTCAGTTATTGATTTATCAAATAAAGCTTTAATTAATTTTGCAATTCCTGAAGATTTAAAACTTGAATATATTAGACTTCTTTCAAAATATGATAAAATCAAGCTAAAAGATTATGTTATGGGTATGAACTCAATTGATAATAATATTATGAAATATTTAGAAGATAATAATGAAATAGAAATTATAGTTGATATTCATAAACGTAATAGAGATTATGAAAAAGCAATTCATAAAATTATTATTATAATTGATAATACTGGTAAAGAAATTATTTCCAAAGGATATAATAAACTTTTAACTGATAAATTATGGCAATATTTATTTTTAGGATTTGAATTATTGGAATCTGGTGATAATGATAAGGAAATCACTGAAAATGGATTAACTGAAAATGAATCATTATTATTGGAATTAGTTGAATCTACAGTTAAATTATTTGTTAAGGCTAATCAAGAACTTTCTATATCTAACGAAGAACAGGGTATTAAATTTGAAGATTCAAAAATTATTGGAGTTTTTAAAAGATATATTCAAGATTCATTTACAAATTTAATTGATTTGAAAAAAGATGCTTCAGAATCATTTTTAAAAATCTTTTATGAATTTTTAAGTAGATCATCAGTTAAAATTACAACATTAGGTGACGTTAGAACTGTTTTAAATGAAATTTATTTAGCTTATTGTCATGGTGAGACTATTTTAAATATTATTTTGAAGTTAGTTAATGAAGATATTTATGTTGATTTAGAGAAATTAGAAGAAATGAAACTTAAAGGTTGGTCATTACATGGAATAGAATGTGAAGTTTGTGGTAAGAACATTTGGGGTTCTAGAATTAATTCAAATACTTTTGAAACGTGGCAGGATCATAAATTAGGTATTCCCATCCAAGAGGATGTTAAAAATAGTTTGGAGATTATTGTTTTTCAATGTAAACATGGTTATCATACTAAATGTTTAGATGGAATGGGTATGGAAAAAGATAATAGATACTGTATTTTGTGTAATCCTAAATAGTCTACTTTTTTGTTTTGCTAATTATTAATATTAATTATTTTTTAACGAATGTTTAGACTATATTCAAAAAAAAAAATCTATTTAAAATGTACAGAAAGAGAACTCATGGAATTACTGACTTGATTCATTCATCCAATCTAAGGTATATCTAATACCTTGTTCCAAGTCAACCTTAGGTTTATAACCTAAAATAGTCTTAGCTTTAGTAATATTATGATATCTGTAAGCACAGACAATCTTAACTCTGAATGGAGTTAAACCTGGTTCTTTATTCAATAATTTAGAGAATAACACAGACATATATCCAGCAAAAATAGCTAAAGGTCTATTCAAAACAATATTATAATTATCAATATGACCATCAGCTTTCCAAACAGTTCTAGCTAAAGTCCAGAAATAAGATGGAGTATCATTTGTAACAAAGAATTTTTCACCTCCAACTTTATCAACTTCTTGAGGGTCTAACATTTTCTTAGCAGCTAAAACATGAGAATCTGCAACGTTACCAGCATAAGTCCAATCAAAAAGGTTATCATTATTACCAACTTGAAATTTAGTTTGACCATTTTTTAAAACAGCTCTTAAACCAGGAACCAATTGTCTATCACCAGGACCAAAAATACCAGCTGGTCTTAAAGCAACAGTATAAAATTTATCTTCAGGTGAATTAGCTCTTAAAACCATTTCTTCTGCAATAGCTTTTGTTTCATTATAACCATCCATTGGAACTTCTGGAATTGGCCAAGATTCATCAGCATTATGAATATCTTGACCATTAAATATAACACCTGCAGAAGAAGTATAAACTAAAACATGAATACCCATATCTTTGGCACATTTAATTAAATTTGCAGTACCATGAACGTTAACTTTTTCATAAATTTCTTGAGCTAAACCATGCATTGGAGAAGCAGAATGAACAATAACTTTACATTGAGATAATTTAATAGCTTTCTTGATATCATCTTCTGAAGTTAAATCACCAATATGGCATGTAATCTTAGATGGATCAAATGTGAAATATTTGGAGATTTTATCTGGTAATGGTCTGATATCAAAAACATGGATATCTGGTCTTGGGGATTCTTCCCAGAATTGTTGAATTAAGTGCAAACCTAGGAAACCAGCACCACCTATTAGTAAAACAGAATCAATAGAAGACATTATTTTGTGTATTTTATTTGATAATTTGATGAAAAGGATATGGAATCGCCAAATACATTTAGATATGTAGAGAGAAAGAAAGCTGTATACGATTCTGCAAGGCGGTGCAGTTACGCCGACCGCAAAAACGACGCGCGACGATGTGGCTGTTGCGGTATCGGACTGGCTGTTCTGTCCGGCAGTGCTTGACGGCTGAGTGGTTCAGAGGTTTCTTGAAAAATTAAAAATTCATAAAAAAATTTGATATCAGTAAAAGTAAATCAAAACTTTTCATTTATATGGTCTAACAAATCCTTACAATTAATTAACAATTTCAAGAAAATTACACTAATAATGGCGCCATCTTCAAAGCCAAAGTCCAAAATGATAACTTTTCAAGGACATGAAAACTTTAGACATAGATTAATACTAGCAACTTTATCTGGGAAAGCTATTAGAATAGAAAAAATCAGATCAAGTGATTTAAATCCAGGTATCAGAGAATATGAAAAAGATTTTTTAAGATTACTAGATAATGTGACTAATGGTTCAGTTATTGAAATTTCAATGACTGGTACAACCATTATCTATAAACCAGGTTTAATTATAGGTGGAAATTTTACACATACATGCCAATCAAATAAACCATGTGGTTATTTTATTGAGCCAATGCTTTACTTAGCTCCATTTTCTAAAAAGAAATTTTCAATAATATTCAAAGGTTTAACAGCTTCTAAAACTGATGCAGGTTTAGAATATATTAAATGGGGTTTATTACCAGTGTTAGAAAAATTTGGTGTTTTAGATGTTGAATTACATATTTTAAAACGTGGTTCTCCCCCATTAGGTGGTGGTGAAGTTCATTTAATTGTGAATTCCTTGATTCCACAACCTATTACTGTTCATGTTTTAGATATACAAAAGATTTCAGCTATCAGAGGTATTGCATATTGTACAAGAGTCTCTCCATCTGTTGTGAATAGATTAGTCGATAGTTCAAGAACGGTGTTGAAAGGAACAGGATGTGAAGTTAATATCACAACCGATGTTTGGAGGGGAGAAAATTCAGGTAAATCACCTGGTTTTGGTTTATCATTGTTTACTGAATCTAAGAAAATTCCATTTAGATATATTGTTGAAGATATTGGTATTGGTGGTGAAACACCTGAAGATGTTGGTGAAAGAGTTGCATATAATTTATTAGAACAAATTTCAAATGGTGGTTGTTTAGGTAGAAATCAACTTGACTTAGCATTTATACTTATGGTTATTGGTAAAGAAGATATTGGTAGATTAATTATAAACCGTGAACAAATTGATCAAGATTTAATCGTTTTATTAAGAGATATAAAAGAGGTTTTTGGTACTGAATTTTATTTCCAAGAGAATGATGAAGATGATAAATATTTAATTGCTACTGTGAAAGGAGTTGGTTTTACTAATGCTTCAAAGAAAATTTCATAGATTTACTTACTGTATTATAAACTCAACTGCAAAAATCTCATTTTAACTGTGTACTAATTAATAGATTTGAACTACTAAAAAGAAAAATTAATATTTAAGGCCTTAAAATTAGTTATAAAGTTAATAAAAGATACGTATAAAATAAAGTAAAATGGTTACCAAAGACTGAAGAAAAAAAGAAAAGAAATATAAAGATCAAATCAGCACGAACGATCTTGAAATACAAATAATGATAACAATTAGATCAACATAAATAAACCCAAGGTCATCATTAAAAAGGAAATTCCACAATATTTCAATTCACCAGCGTCTCCAGAAAGAGTTGAAGATGAAGAAGTAGAAGATGAGGAAGTAGAAGTTGAAGAAGTAGAACCTGTTGTGGTAGCTGAATTTGAAGAACTGGTAGTTGAAGTTGTAGTGCCTAAACTTGATCCTGAACCTGATACAGTTTCTGTTACAGAATTGGCTCTTGCAACTGGTAATAGATATTTTGATGATAAACCACCATCTGAAACTAAACGATTATAGTAACTAGTGAATTCAGGATTTCTAATTTGAGAAGTAACTTTATCTCTATAGGATTGAAGGACTGATGAATATTTAGTATAACGATCGTCATCAAATAAATCATCCCAATCATCAAGTATATCATCCCAATCATCATCATCATCATCGTCATCATCAAAAATATCAAAGAAGTCATCATCATCATCATCATCGTCATCATAATTTGAATATAGTTCTTTATGTAAAGAGCTAAAAGCTGAATAATAAGAAGAACTTAATTGAACAAAATCACTTCTAACTGATTCAGAAATTATTTTTGTAATATCATTATAATCATCAAATGGATCACCTCTTGGATTATAATCACCATAGGTGAATTCACCTAGTTCAGCTAAAGTAACTTTAGATAAGGCTAAAATGGAAGCAAGTTTAAGAAATCTCATTTTTGTGTCTTTTGAATTGACTGTTTTGATTTAATATTCTTTGAATTCATTTGAATTATTTTTGAAATAGAGGGGAAGTTCTTGATGTATTTATAAGAAAAGTCAATCATTTGTTAATTAAATTGAATATATACGGTTTCTGTATTTCTCATTTAACTCATAGGCCAAGATAGGAGGCGCCTACGTAACGGTCCTAACCGTATATCAATCCACTTTCAAAAGAAGGGTCCTGAAGGGGTCAGAAGAGACCATCAGTTAATTGAAGTGACCGCAGATTAGAAGACCAGATCAACTAATTTCTAGGGTATATCATTCATCTAGCTAGCTAGCTATGTACATGTCTATAAAAGCTATTAATTAGGAACAATTGATTCGATAACATTTAACTTGATTAATTAGAACATTTGATGTAAGGGTCCTGGTTGGCTGACTGGACCCTTAAACCAAGTCTTAGCTATCATCAATTGCATAACTAATTATGATCTAATTATAGCTTAACTTAATTCAACGACTTAATTGACTAGCTTAATTACTATATTTAAGTATTTTGTATAAGTTTTAAGCCTGCTTGAACAAGTCTTACACTGTATATATGCAAAACGCAAAGCCTGGTTCATATACATCTTTAAACGATATATGGTTGATTCTGGGGTGTTTGATTGTGTTGTATCCGTAGTTATAATTACTACAACTTACAGGGTTCAAATTGGTCAATCAAAAAATTAAAGGGTTCACAAAACAACTACGTCTGAAAACCAGCTCAATATGAACAATACAGTAGAGTACAATTTAACATTAAACATAGATCATATAGCTATCAATTGATTATTTCTGAAGAAATTAACCATCATCAAAAATCTGTTAATACAATTGGAATCACAAATATAGGCGTACATTGATGAATACCCAGTACATGCCCCTTAAATTGGGCCTTGAGTTTTAAATTCTTGGATGAAATAAAAGATCACATGAATCAAATCGACCAAACTGCACGTATCATTCTCCTCTCCAGTTATAATGATTTTTTCCTATAGTACGTTGTAAGACTCAAAGACTGATGAAAAGAAGAGAAGAACGTACTCCAGGCTCCAGGACCTAGCTAGCAATGCTAGCATAGAGTTAAAGTTAAAGTACATAAACGCGATGGAGCGATTTAGCTCAAGGGCCCACAAATTCAAGGCATAATACATCTTACGTACAGCTTGCTTGAAGAAGTATATAAAAATCAGGTTCAAATGGCTTCTCGTATTCACCATGCATCTTCTTCTTAATTGGTTAACAAGCTACAATACAAACTTCTGATTCATTAATTTGTCTTCATAGCTAAAATAATGATATTCAAATTTCACAGAATCGCCAATATTATCAAATCCGATAAAAAACATAAACAAATCTTAACTCAAGGACAACTGAAAGCTATCCTACTTACGATACTTATATTGATATTTTCACTAGCTGGGTTTATATGGCAGTATGAAGCAAATACAACAACAAAATTTACAAATTATTTTTCAAAATCAAAGATAGCTTCAAATATCGGTTCATTGAATTCATTATCTTCAATTCATCATGATCATATAAAGCCAATAAAAAATGATATTAAAGCTATTCCATATGAAATAATAACAAAATCATATGAAAAGATAGTTAAATCTGGTAATTATAAAAAAACAAATTGGAATGAATATGCATATGCAACTTATACAACAAATACAGATTATTTAAGAGCTGCTATATTTAATGCAAAAAGACTTAGAGAAGAAGATGTTAAAGCAGATATAGTTATATTATTTGCTGAATATGATTATGCTTCAAATGGAGAAGAAAAAGAAAAATGGAGAGTTAAATATGAAAAAGAAATAATTGATAAAGCTAAAAGTGAATTTAAAGTTAAAATTATAAAAGTTGATTTAATACAATTCACTACAGATGATTCTACCTTTGAAACTGGTTTTACTAAATTCCGTGTATTTGAATTAACTCAATATAAGAAAGTTATTTATTTTGATTCAGATAGTTTGATTTATAATAATATGGATGAATTATTTTTCAGTTTACCTGATGCTATGATTTATGCTCCTGCTAGGTATATGGCATTTAGAGATAACATTAAAAAGTCAGAAGATTATTCCAGAGAAAAAAGTGAATTAATAACTGGTGAACAACGTAATAAAAATTTAAAAGAATTGGAAGATAAGAGTTTAAATGAAAATGGTGATTTAGATATTGAAAAACTATATAATAATTTACCATCAATCAAGAAATCTATTGAATCATTGGACAAAATAGATAGATTTTTTGAATTAACTGATCATTTATTTGTTTTAGAACCAAATAAACAATTTTATGGACATTTAATTGAATTAGCTTTTTCTAAATCTATCGATGAACATGAAACTGATATATTTAATAAATTGGCTAATCCTTTTGAAACAGTTAAAAATAATATATTCAAAGTTAGTGAAACTATATCTAAACCATTTTTAATGATACTACCACATAATCCATATGGACTAGTTACAGGAGAATTCAAATTATCTAAAGAATCACATGAAAGTTATCTTACAGATCCACAAGATTTATCATTTTGCTCAATTGATTGTAATGGGAAACAAATATCAAAATCAGCTTCTGAAACACCTTATTATTATTATAAAAATGATTTACAAAAAACAGGATATGGTTGGAAATCATCATTAATTCATGAAAATTGTAAATCGATTCATTTTTCAGATTATCCCATACCAAAACCATGGGATCAAGATGCAATTGGATTAATGGAAGAAAATCTTAATTTTTTAAAAGATAAATGTTTGACCATGAGTATAGATGATGATGTTAATGATGAAGGTTGTAGTGGTATTGAAACATGGTTTGCTATTTATCGTGATTTTCAAGATAATTTAAAGGAATTTTAAAAGGTTGAGATAACCTATTTTTTTAAAGAATTAGTGAAAGTTATAAATTTGTAAATAAATTAAACGTTGAGTCGTTGACCTTAATTAATTACGTAGTAAATTTAGTGATTGATGATATAACGGATCGATATAAGTTGGGTAATCCTAACCGTCCCTATAATATGCATGGAACATTGATGGAATAGATAAATCATGCAGGGTCGAGATCGAGTCCGAGAATCCGGGGACCGGGGTTAGTGGAAAATTCAATTCAATTCATACCAGAGAAGATCGAGACCCTTGTTTTATACGTGTATAACGGTATACGATGAAAGGGCCTTTATATGGTATATCCAAACATCAAGTAGCCATAACATGCAGCAAAGCACTTCAGAGAATTGGTCGAGTTGAACTCAGAATCCTTAAGCTTTAGAATCCTTTTTCATACTTCTCATTGGCTAATAAGCCCTGGCAAAGGCTGGCATTATTAAATTTAATATTACTCCCCGATAAATAGCTTAATCCATCAAGAAAACATTAAATTAATCAAAAATTTTAAACTCTCAGACCGGCCTAGCTACACGTATCTGTTTAGTTTTGTTGTTTCTTCTACCTATTTAAAAATTTTCTTTTGGTATCTAGCTGCTGTGGATTTTAAAAAACAAACCAAGCATATTTCATCATGAATCGTTTTCAACCCAACTCGAAAGGTCACCGTTTACTTCCAAAGGCAAACTACAAGGATAAGCCTGATCTCTCTAAATCTTTCTTGAGAAAGAGTCAAATTAAAGCAATTATACTTGCTTTATGTACATTAGGATTAATATATGCTCTGTTTTCAGCTTCTACAAATCCAACAGAAGATTCAGGAGATGAGATTGATGTGCAATTTATTAAATCATCTTCAGGAATTGACTCTAAACTACTTTCTCCAGGCTCACCAGGTAATACCGAAGAAGTTCAATTACCATTAGCTTCTAAAAATTCAGTTGAAAATAAAGATGAAATAGAAATTAAATCACCACCACCACCACCACCAGGTTCCTTAGATTCACTTAAAAAAGAAGAAGTTAAACATCCATTGGATACCACTGATGACTCTTCTCATAAAAATGAAGAAGATTTTCAACCTTTAAAAGGTTCTCATGATGATACTGATCAAATTTCAAATGATAATGAAAAATCTAAATCTTCGTTTGCTTCTCCTGTTAGTTTATCATCTGAAGACAATGTTAATATAATAACACCAAAAACAGCAAAGGATGTTAAAGCTATTCCATTTGGAGTTATTTCTAGAATGAATTCAAGAGCTTTAGAAACACAAAATATTAATTGGAGTGATTATGCATATGCTACATATTCAACTGATATAGATTATTTACAAGCTGCTTTAGCTAATGCTAAAAGATTAAGACAAGAAGGTACTCAAGCTGATATTGTTATCATTTATGCTGATTATAAAACAACTCCAGATGGAAAAGAAAGAGATGATTGGAAAATTGATTATGAAAATGAATTATTAGAAAAAGCAAAAATTATGTATGATGTTAAAGTTAAAAGAGTTGATTTATTACACTTTGGATCAGATATTAAAATTGCTGATGCATTTACTAAATTCCATGTTTTTGAATTAACTGAATATAAAAAAGTTATTTATTTTGATTGTGATTCTTTTGTTTATTCTACAATGGATGAATTATTCTTAGGTTTACCTGATGCTATGGTTTATGCTCCTGCTAATTATTTATATTTTAGAGATTTAGGTAATTCCTTCAGTGAAGAAGGACCTCTAATTACAGCTGAAGATCGTAATGCAAATTTACAAGAGTTATATGAAACAAGTATAGGTAAAGATGATCAATTTGATTTGAAAATTTTATATGAAAATTTACCATCAATTAAAAAGAGTGTCTTTTCTTTACAAAAACATCAAAAGAAATATGAATTAACTAACCATTTCTTTGTTTTAGAACCAAATATGAAAATCTATAATAAATTATTAGATCTTTCCATAAGTAAACAAGGACAAACTGATATGGATATCTTTAATTTATTACTTAATCCTGCTGAAACTATAAAGAACAATGTTTTTGAAGTTGATAAAACTACTACCAAACCATTATTAATGATATTACCACATAATCCATATGCATTAAATTCAGGAGAATTTAAATACTTTAAACATTCTCATGAAAGTTTCTTAGCTGATCCACAAGATTTAGCATTTTTCGCATTTGATCATGCTAGCAAACAAGTTGAAGCATCAGTTTTACCAGAAGATATTAAACATCCTTATTGGTATTATAATAATAATGTTGAAAAGACTGGATATGGTTGGAGATCATATTTCTTATTTCAAACTGCTACAATGGTTCATTTTTCAGAACATCCAATGCCAAAACCATGGGATCCAAATCTTGCTGATATGATAGGAAAAGCTAAATCATTTTTAAAAGGACAATGTGAAGCTTTTGAAAACGATGTTAATGGTGAAGGTTGTGTTGGAGCTGGTATTTGGCTTTCACTTTATAAGGATTATAATGATAATTTAACTGAAGTTATTTACAATACAAGAAAAATACAGATTACATAGTTAAATTAATCAATTCTTTAATCATTCACATTTCTTTTATCTTTCTATCTGCTTATGGCTTTTTTTGTGTTTTCATGTTTTTATATGTTTTTTTTTTGATTTCTATCTTTTTAATTTTTATAATTTTTGGGGTATAAACTGGCTTAATTTACGTATTAAGATTCTAAAATGTTTTGTATTTTTTTTGTTTCCATCTCTGATTTTAATTAATTTAATCTAATTCATTCTGACAAAAAGTTATTAATTTTGAATCTTTTCAATTTTTAATTTTTTATAATAGTTTCGGGCTTCGGTTTTGGATTCTAATTTCTAAGCAGACTAGTACTAAGCTTAAGGGGTTCACGCAGCACGGCCTTGAAAATGCTTATTTTTAAATTTTGATTAGATTAAGTTAATTTACTATTTAGTATTTACATATTATAAACTATAGGGCATTTTATATATAGAAAGTTACCCAAGACAAGACAGTCAGGAGTCAGTAAAAGAATCATAAAATGGTATATCATCTTTTTTAACTACAACTCCAATTGAAGCTACAACTCAGCTACTACATCATGGGTAAACATCACACTAGATCTAAATCAAATAGAAACAACAATAATACTAATCTATTAACAAAAAGCCAAATCAAAGCAATTATATTTGCCTTATCTACATTAACTATTTCATTTGTTACATTCATCTTTCAATATGATTCAGATACAATCATTTCAAATTATATTATAAATTCAACCTATTCAATTGTTAATTCGTTTGGTGGTTCATTAGCTAGTTTAGCTTCATTTGATCATTTTGAGATTTTAAGTTCTGATATTAAAGCTATTCCATATGAGATAATATCCAATTCATACGAGAAAATAATTCAATCTGATGATTATTCTGATATTAATTGGAATGATTATGCTTATGCAACTTATACAACAAATACAAATTATTTAAAAGCTGCTATAATTAATGCTAAAAGACTTAGAGAAAATGATGTTAAAGCAGATATAGTTATATTATATGCTGATTATAACGTTACTTCAACTGGTGAGACAAAACCAAGATGGATTAATAAGTATGAAAATCAATTAATTGAGAAATATAAATTGAAATTTGATATTAAATTTATTAAAGTTAAATTATTATATTTTGAATCAAATGATCCATGGTGGGAAGATGGATATACTAAATTTCATGTATTTGAATTAACTCAATATAAAAAAATCATTTATTTTGATTGTGATTGTTTGATTTATAAAAAAATTGATGAATTATTTTTAACTTTACCTGATTCAATGATTTATGTTCCTCCTCATTATATTGATTTTAGAGATTTGAAAAACAAAGAGGAAGTAGAAGGAAAAAGTGGATTGATTACTATTGAACAACGGAATGAAAATATAAATCAAATTAAAAAAGATAGTTTGAATGATTTTGGATTGTTTGATAATAAGAAATTATATAATAATTTACCATCAATTAAAAAAAGTATTATTAATTTAAATAAACAAGACAAAATATACAAATTAACAGATTATTTCTTTGTTTTAGAGCCAAATCAATTAATCTATGAACATTTGATGAGTTTATGTAAAAATAAAACAGATTATGAATATGATATGGATATATTCAATAAATTAATCAATCCATTAGAAACAATGAAAAATAACATTTTTAAAATCAATGAAAATCAATCTAAACCATTTTTAATGATATTACCACATAATCCATATGGATTAGTTACTGGTGAATTTAAATTTATTGAAACATCTCATGAAAGTTATCTTACAGATCCACAAGATTTAGGATTCTCCTCCCAAATAATTGATGTAAATGATGATGATATCAAATATCCATATTGGTATTTTAAAAACAATGTTAATGAAACTGGATATGGATGGGAATCTAGAAAAATATTTGATAATTGTAAATCAATTCATTTTTCAGATTATCAAGTTCCAAAACCCTGGGATGAAAAATCAATTGAAGGATTGAAATTAACTGAAGAATTTTTAAAAGAACAGTGTAGTTCTTTGGTTGATGATGTTAATTATGAAAATTGTAATGGTGTTGAAATTTGGTTATCTATTTATCAAGATTTTAGTTATAATTTGAATGGAGTGAGTTAATTTGTGTTTTTTGTGTACCTATATAGGTTTAAGAATATATCATTTTACAATTTATGAATTATAACTTGAAAGACACATGCAGTTATATAACCAGGCAATTAAACACACAATATCATTAAATTTCACTATAGCTATCCATCTTCTTCTTCATCTCTTATACTGATATCGAAATCAAATATATGTTTTATCTCTTTAATAGTGGATTATTGCCCGGCCCCGAATCCGAATCACGGACCGAATGTCGATCTTATAATTATTTTTTTTTTTTTTAATTTTATTTATTTATACTGCATGGATATATATACTTTATGAGATGATCCTTATAATTGAAAAGTTTTACTTTAGTACTATAGCTTAGTGACTTTCTGTATACATGTATTTTTAATATATATTAACTTTTTGTTTAATTCACAAAAAAAGAGAGGAATATATACAGGTCCTTCTATATTAAGAATAAGAGTTATATTAATCACTGTGAATTACTCGAAGGCATTCGTATCTTAGTTATGGTCGTCTCTACAACCCTTTCTCATGTTGTTAAGATTCAGTAAACACAGTAAAAATATTAACTCTAACACACCACCAAATGAAGAAGCACCACAACTCTGGTTCTAGATTGAAGAAACCATTTTATTTTGTCAGTTCAGATCAGATCTGTGTGAAATCACCGATGTATTTTTTCTTGAAAATTGTCGAATTAAATGATCGATATATATAGAAATTGAAATAAGAATTAATTAAATTTTATCATATATGCATGCATGCTATAAGCTATAAAAGTTAAAATTATACATGGGCATTTTCATGATTAAAGCTTTTGAGTTGTACTGTTTCCTATATGCATACAATTATAATTAATGTTATCAGCAACATCAGCTATATATAGATTTAATATTATAATATGGCTACCCTTCTCAGACTTTTATTGCATTGCACTCACAGGCTTCACAGCAAGTCCCTTTAAAAATTAAAAAACAAATACATGTAGCCAGCTGTGTTCAATTTAATTAAGATCGTCTATCTGTGTATCAATCTAAAATTAATTAATGGTTTCTATATAAAATAAATCAAAATCCCAGTTTTTTTCAATTCATTTTTTCTATAACTTGTTACACGTATCTGTTCTTTTCTTCCGTTTATTTGGTTTATTTCATCACAGCGTTTAATTGTATACACGCTCAGTGCTCACAATTTATTTTTACCATGTACCACAATAGACATTATTCAAGAGACTCTGGATTCAAATTTAATTCCTTTGCTACCCTTCTCATTGTATTCATATCATGTTCTTCAATAATTATATTCTTAACTTCAACTACAGATTGGTTATTGACTGAAAGAGAAAAAGAATTATCTAATAGAGTTCAAGCTTTTTTCAAAAGGTATCCAAAATCAGCACCTGGTTCATATCCATTTGATCCTATTGTCACATCAAATAGATTAGAATATTTTTATCCATATCAAAAAACTAACGAAGATGGCGAAGCTTATAAATTGCAGAAATATATTTGGCAAATGTGGAAAAAACCACCAAGTGATCCTGAATTTCCATATGGTGATTTACATGATTTATGGAAAGATTTAAATCCAAATTTTCAATATAATTTTAAAACAAATTCTGAAATTATTGAATTAGTTAAAGATGAATTCTCATTAACTGTTCCTGAAATTGCTGAAACTTTAGATCTGTTACCATCAATGATTTTAAAATCTGATTTTTCACGTTATGTTTTATTATTTTTATTTGGTGGTACATATGGTGATTTGGATGTTTTAATTCATAAACCAATGGATGATTGGTTTGATACTAATAGAAACGTTGGTTTTGTTTGTGGTCATGAGGATGATCTAAATACAAGAGAAAGAGCATTACCAAGAAGAAATCAACTTCAAACTTGGTTTTTTAAATCAAAAGCAAGACATCCAATTTTAAGAAAATTAATTTCAACAATTGTTAAAACAACTTTTGAAAATTTTGAAAAAGGTTTTGATGTTAATTATGGCAAAGGTGAAGGTGTTAATATATGTAAATCGACTCATATTATGGATTATACTGGTCCTGGTATTTTCACAGATATAGTATTTACTCATTTAAATTCAGTTAATAATCCAGTTATAGTTGATACAAATGTAACAAGATGGAATCATGGTGATGAACTAATTGGACCACGTGTTGAAAGAGGTGTTGGAATCAATTGGAAAACTACAACTGGTATTGAATGGCCAATTTTAATTGATGATGTTGTTATCTATCCACATTTCTCAACTAAAAGTGAACCAAAAGATGATGGATTGGATTATTTAGTTCAACATCTTTTCAGTGGTTCTTGGAAACCAAGTTGATCATCTCCTATTATCACTTACCTCTTTACTTATAGCTATATTGCATTGTATAGTATAGTTTGAATTGCTTTATTTATTTGTATAATTAATTTCATTAAATTTGTAACTTTTATATCTTGAAAATTGGTAGCAGTGGAGCACTGCAGGTAGCAGCTAGACTAAGCAGACTGAAGCGATATAATTAAATTAAGAGCGTTAATTTAAATTATTGAATAAACAAGGTAAATTCCTTTTAAATAAAACAACTAAATATTCCAGCTATTTTAACCATACATAAATAACAAGGAGATATAATTTTTAATTCATTAAAATCATTTAAATTAACTTAAATATTGAAAATAAAATCTGTTTACGTAAGCGCTTACGTAAGCAAAAACTACTTGACAGCTTGAACCGAAAAAATTAATCCGTCGGAAATAGTCAGTTTGTCCGAGCGGTTAAGGAGAAAGACTTGAAATCTTTTGGGCTCTGCCCGCACAGGTTCGAATCCTGTAGCTGACGTTTATTTTTTATAATTTTGTTTTTACTTTTTTAATTATATAATTAACCTCTAAGCTGGTATACGTACTGAATAGATAAATTATTAATTTCATGAATTGTATCAATTGTTGAGTTATATATCAAACTTATCACTTTTTTAAATGATTCAAATTGATCGATATCAGATCAGATTCCCCCATATATAGGCCAAGGAAGGGCCCACTTTTAATTAACCCGGTTTTAGAAAAAATTAAATCAAATAAATTTAATTAAAGAGCACGTTTTCAACTTTTCACCCTTTAACTTTTTAATTTGTCATATCGGTGATCAGATAAGATAAAATATACAGTTTAAATCCATATAGTTAATTACATAAAAGGGGGTCACAATCCAATAAGAATCCTTATACACTTACAGGTTTACAATTTATAAAGGAAGCTATAGGAAGAAATTAAGTGGAACCACTATACTTGATTTAACTTAATTTAAACAATATTAACATATAATTAACACAAAACACTATATCAGTTAGATAGATGCATCTCTAACATCCTTTACATTTAATTACACCTCAAATCAAAACTATAATCACATATCATGAAGTTTGCAAAATTATTTCAACAAGTTTTAGAAGAAGAAGCAGTTCCTAAAGAATGGGTTGCAAAAGCAGTTCAATATAAATCATTAAAAAAGAGAATCAATAAAGTTGTTTCAGAAATGGAAGATATAGGAGTTGAAAAAGAAGATATGAGTTTAGACTATGATATAACTAAAGTTGAAAATGAAATATATCCTGTTTTAAATATGAGAGTTTCACCATTAATGCAAACTATAATCATGGAAAAACTTAATAAATTAAATTATGTTTATGAAATTGGAATACTGAACAATAATAGTGATATTGATAATAATAGTGATAATAAAATTGTTGAAATTAAAACAAGTAGTAATGGATCAATAATTTCAGCTGCTAATCCATTTGATGAAAAACCTTATTATCGAGTTAAAATTCATTTACATGAAGATTCTAAATTTTTTCAAACTTTATATGAAGAATTAGAAGGATTATCTGAATTTAAAGCTGAAAGAGAAAAAGAAATCATTAATACAGTTGAAAATTTAGCATCATTAATTGCTCATGTTGGATCACCAAATGCAAGAAGATCAGATATGTATGCATGGAGAGAAATATTTCAAATTTATATTGATACACAAATTTTTTTTAGTACACATGAAAGGTCAGCAGGTGAAAGAAAAATTGAACAATCAAGAGAAAAATTTCAAAAATTTTTAACAAATATTGAAACATCAAAAGTTTTAAAAAAATTTAAACAAAAAGATTCATTACAAGTTTTCATTAATTTTAAAACTTTAAATGAAGATTTATTAAAGATTTCAACATTTCAAATTATGAATAGTATGGCAGTTGTTAAAATTTTAAAAAAATTTGATAAAAGAACTCATTTACATTCAAAAGAAATCTTTCCAGAAATGATTGAAAAATCAGAAGAAATTAATATTTTAAAAGGATCAGTTGCAATGGATATGTGTTCAATTATAGCATCAAGATTATTAAGTATAATACCACAAATGGATGATTATACATGTCCAATTTGTTGTTCAGTTGCATTTAAACCAATTAGATTAGATTGTGGACATTTATTTTGTGTTAGATGTTTAGTTAAATTACAAAGAAAAGAAGAAGATAGATGTCCATTATGTAGACAAGATGTTTTATTAAAAGCAGATGAACATAATTTAGATCAAGCTCAAATGTCATATTTAAAATTATATTTTCCAAAAGAAGTTAAACAAAAACAAGCTGAAAATGAAAAAGAGATCTTTAAAGAGCAATATGGAACTATTTGTGATCCTGATAAACCATTATGTGTTATTATGTGATATATATTTACTGTATTTTTATTATCGTTTACTATTTATTTTATTTTATTCTTATTCTGTATACCATTCATGTCATTCATTTCTTTTAATCTTTTTAATCCTTTTAATCCTTTAATCCTTTAATCCTTTAATCCTTTAATATTCTTATCCTTAATTCTCTCGAAACGAAAACGCGTCTCAGTCTCAGTCGAAAAAACCAAAAACAAAAACAAAACAACACTAGTGACTAAGTTTAAGCTTAATCCCCTTTCATCTCTCTGTTCCCTATAACCCTTATTCCCATTTCTTTCATATATAACATTATCATGACAGACCGGAGACTTTCACTACCTGCGTCTTATAATAAAGAAAACGACATGTCTGTTTCAGCTAGATTTAATTTCTCATCTCATAAACCAAACAGAAGGCACACTTTATTACCCACTAGAAGTATTTTAAAAACTTCAACATCATATAATTCAACAGATAACAACAACGAAAGAGTTAATCATACTATTGCCATCATACCTGGCTCTAAAGTTGAAAAAAGAAGAGTTTCATTTGCTCCTGAAGTTACATTACATAAGATTAATCATTATTATAATAAATCAAATAAAGCTAAATTATCACGTACAATTACACCTCCTAAGAATTCAAATAGTTTATTAAGATCATCATCAAGTGGAGGTATTGATAAAGCTAGAAGAAGAGATAGTTTACAATTTGTTATTCCTTCATTTATTTCAAATAATGATGATGAAAAAGATGGTGATGATGGAGAAGAAGAATATTCTCAACCTATTGTTCCTTTATTAAAACAAACTTATAATATAGTTGAAGATGATAATACAACTCAAACTATATCTATGGAACTAACTGATCAAATTAATAGACAACAAGTGGCAATTTCTCAACAACAAGAAAATGAACAACAACAACAACAAGAACAAGAAAAATTAACCCCTTTAGAAAATGATGATGAAAATGATGAATTGAATTTAGGTGATGTTTTTGCTGAAGATAAAGAAGATGATTCAAATGAAAATGAAAATGAACCAGTCCCAGACCAATCCAATGAATCATCTGAATTAATCACACCTGATAAAGAAGAAGCTTTACAAATTACACTTGATGAAGACGAGTGTTCTATGGAACTTACTAAAACATTCCATAAAATTAATATATCTCAGTATGAAAATAACAAACCTGCTGATGTTACACAAGATGTTTCTACTATGGATTTTACAGAAATTAGACCTGTTCAAGTCAAATCAAATAATATGAATATTGAACAGGAACAGAAACGTAATGAAGAAGAAGAGGAAGAAGAAGAAGGTATGGAATTTACTCAGCCTGTTAAACATACCCCTTCAAATGATATTGAAACAAATGTAAATGATACTTTACCCGATGAACAAGTTGAAGATGATGATAACAATGAAGAAGAAGAATCAGGAGATATGGATTTTACTGAGAGATTCAAACCAAATTTATTATCTGATATTAATGAAGAAGAAGGAGAAGAAGATGTTGAAACTATGGAATTTACTCAAATTCAATCAAAACAAAAACAAAAACCAATTACAAAGTCTAGTAATAATGATTCTGTCGTTGAAGAGGAAGAAGAAGAGGAAATGGATTTTACTCAACAACAATCAAAACCATCAACTAAATCTCCAACTCCACCACCATTGCCTGAAGAACATAATAAACTGCCAAATACTCCATCACCTTCATTAAAGAGAATAAGAACAGATGAAGATGGATCTCCACAAAGTTCTATTAATTCTAAGAAGGTTAGATTAGACGATAATAATATTCAAGTTAATAACATATCAGAATCATTACAAAATTCACAGAATATTCAAGAGAAAGAACAACAACAAGAAGAACATGATAAATTAGTTGATTCTCAAATTGATATTACCACTAATAATAACAACGATGATTCAATTAATGTATCAATGAATTCATCATATGCTGCAGAACCTGTAGTTTCAACACAAATGATTCCATTAGCTGAAACAACTACAAATGAAGATGATTTTGAAGGTGAAGAGGATGATGAAGATTTTGAGGAAGACGATGAAGAAGATGATTATGTTAATGTTTCATTGAAGTCATTTTTAGATCATGTTCAAGTTCAATTTTATGATATGACTGGATTATCCGAAAGAGATTTAATTGTTGATAATTATGATATTAATAATAAACCAAGTTTTATTGAATATGTTGAAGCAGTTAATGCCATTCCAGAATTTAGATATTTTGATCATTTAATTAAACAATATAAATCAAGTATTGAAAATATTAGATCAATTGTTTCAGATTTTGAATCAAGTGTTTTAGATAACAATCCAACTTCAATTAGAGAATATTTTGAACAAAATGAAGAATTAAGAAAAGATTTAAAAATTAATTATCAAGCATTAGCTAGTTATGCTAGAAAACAATCAAAGAATGAGAATTTAAATTTTTTAATTAATTTATTACAACAATTAAAAAAATCATATGAAAATACAAATTATTTATTAGATTCACAATTAATTAAAATAAATAATTTAAAGAAGAATTTAATTATTGAAAGAAATCAATTAATTGAAAAAAAATCAAATTTAAAGAAAAAAATAAATGATTTAAATAATCAAGAATTTGATTTAAATAAAATTTCACCAATTGAATTAAATGAATTAAAAGAACAATTAATTGAAAAGCTTAATAGAAATAAACAATTAAAACAAGATTTAATTGATAAACAAATTGAAATAAAGAATAATGAAGAAAAAGTTCAAAAAAAATCAAGTGAAATAAATGAATTATCAAATAATATAAGTTTATTAAAAGATAAAATTTTAATAAATAAACTGCCTAATGATAAAGATATTTTAAATTTAAAAAATCAATTTATTGAACTTGAAAATAAAGTTGGATTAAAATTGATTGAATTAAATTCTAAAATTTTAAAATTATCAATTAATAAAGAAATTGAATTAACAATTAATTTAGATACAAAATCAACAATAATTAAATTAATTGAAAAGGATAATCAATTTAGTTTTATTTATAAAAAATTTGAAGAAATTTTAAATCAAATTAAAGTTCAAAATTCATTAAAAGAATATATTAATAATTTAATTTTTATTTTTAAAAAATTTAAAAAATTAATTAATGATTTAAAGATATTTAAATTAATTTATCAATTAAAAATAACAAAAGATAAAATTATATCAGTTTATTATAAACCTAATTTATTTAAATTTATAATGATTTTTAAAATTGATGATTTGATTAAAATTAATGATTCAATTAAAATTAATGAAATTCAATTAATTAATTTAAATGATGAAAATAATATTGATGTTAATAATGTTTTAAATGAAATTAAATTAAAATCATCAAATTTAAAAGTCGACTTTGTTAATCGTGTTGTTTTATAAGATTGTGTTTTTTTTTTTTGATTTTTTTGGTTCTAACTTCTAAGTGTTTTTGTGTATTTATTTATTTTGTTCTATTAGTCTTTTCAGTTCCCTTCTATTCGTTTGTATTTGTGTATTTATATTCATGTTTTCTTTTAGTTTAATAATAATTAATTTTGATTTTACTGTAACAAATCTAATCCATGTATCATCTAGACTCCAGATTACATACATGAACGGATTTAGTAAATATAGTATTTTGCAAAGAAGATTCCAAATATTAATGAATGAAAAACATTAAAAGAAATCAAATATCAAAATTATGATAATCGGAGTTTAGATGAATAATCTAATATTATCTATACTTACATGAAATTAATGTATAAGGATATAGGATATAAATGATAAGATATAGGTATACGTATAGCAGGCTGAAAGCTCTAAAAATGTGCTCCCAGATTACTTTTTTAAAATCCGTAGTTTTTTCTCTTATAATTACTTTAAATCCTTTTTTGAATAATTTCAAATATTTTATTATTGAAAGAGTACAATTTTAATATAAGTATAAAGTAATGATAATATAAGTATAAATAAATTTCACATGATATAAAAGTAGTAGTAAAAGAAAACAAACAGATAGACAAAACAGAGAGACGGATAAAACAATATAAACAACTAAAAAAGAAGAAAGGTAAACGTAATTGATATCGATAGCTTGAAAATAATGATAATAATCGAATTAATAAATTAACATATGATAATGATAATGATATAATAAAAATGAAAAAAAAAAAACTAAATGAAAAATAAACAGCCAGTATAGATAAAACAAGTTAATAACCATAACCCCAAATAAAATGATATGATAAATAGTAGGAATGAATGAAAAAACCAAAAAAAGAAAAGAAAAGTTATACTTTAGTTAAGTTAAATAACTTTAACCATTTTTTCAACTTCAGATTTTAAATTTAATTTTAATTCATTAATTTCATTTAATTGAACTGAATAAATTGATTTAATTGAAGTACAATTAATTAATGATTGATTTAAATTTAAAATCAAGTTATTTGTAGTTAAACCAGAAATCATTGACCATTTATTTAAATTTAAATTTAAATTTTCTTTTTCACCTAAAACAAATGAATTTATAATTAATTTTTGAAAATCATTAAAATTTATATTATTATTTAATGAAATTAATGATAATCTTTGTAAAATTATTAAATTTTTAAATAATTGATTAATTGAAATATTTGATCTTTTTAATAATTCAATTATAAAATTTAAAATTTCAAATTTAAATTTAATTAATTGTGGTTGTTGTAAAATAATTTTTTCTGTAATTAATTTTAATAATAAAATTTCTAATTGATTTTTTTCTTGACTAATTGTTGTATTTCTAATATTTAATGTTGTTGATGAATTATTATTATTATTATTATTATCTTCATAGTCATCATCTGAAGATGAAAAACCTTCATCGTCTGTTAGCTCAGGTAGATCATCAAAAGAAGAATCATCATAAGAAATTGGTGAATTTATTGAATTGTTGTTATTGGTATAGTCATAGTCAAAGTCAACCGAATAGTCATTTAAATGACTATTCGGTAAGACATCTGTAACTCTTTGATATGTATAATTTGCCATTTGATAATTGAAATGAATTTGTTTAGTGATTTAAAAATAAATTAATTTAATTTAATTAAAACACTGATTTTTTATGTAGTAAATTTAATAAATTTAATTGTGTATAAGTTTGTAATATAATGTACAGTTTGAACTATAAGTATAAAAAGATTTGATTAGTTCAAAAGTTGTTGATATAAGCCTTCAAATTCAAAATAGTAAAAAAATGATGGAAAAAGTTTATTCTTGATTAAACACCCAAAAGGAAATTAAAAGGAGACAATAACAATGGAGTACATTTTGTAAATATCAGGGTAAAAGTAAAGTGTAAAAGTAGTTATAAGTTAGTTGTGGATAAGAGAGTAGTATATGATATGGATTGAAATTAATAAGTTGAATTTAATTATAGCAAGATTTCGTCAACGGAATTTCAGACTTCCAGTATGAACGAGATTGTAGTTAAGTTGAATTAAGATAAGAAAGAGAAGGGGATGATACACTTATATAGAAACACAGAAACACAAGATGACTGTAATGACTAACTGTGTGGAATAGAGATGAGTCAAATAATTGGAAAATTGTGACTCATGGAGATTACGTAAAGCGCTACGTAATGTAGTACGTTGTACCCGAGCATTGCCGAGCTCGGCTGTCGGCTGTCGGTGGGGGTGGAGGTGGTGGCGGAAACAGGACGGTCCGGTTAGCAGGTACACAGTATTATAATTTATAAAGCTTTACCATAGATAATCGCATCAACATATCCTATTCCTTTCAGATACCCTCCATTAGGAACCTTCCCAATCCTATCAAATCCTAAACTATCCCAAATCTTAGAACTAGCAACATTACTTTCATAAACTAAGTTAAAAACACTATATTTAAATCCTAATTTTGGTGCATTGATTAAATATGATTTACCTAATGTTAATCCAACACTTTTACCTCTTTTACTTGTATCAACTAAAAATCCACCATTACAATTATGTGATGATCTACCAACATAATTTGGTTTAACATAATAACAACCTAAAAACAATTCTTCATATTTATCAATTGGAACTTCTTTAAATGTTTTAAAATCTCCTAAAAACATAATTGAAACAAAATATTTAAAATAATAATTTATAAATTCATTAAAATTTAATTCTTTATCAAATGGATATGTATCACCTTTTAAAATCTCATAATTTAATAAATCTTTAATCTTATTGATTAAAACTAATGGTGTTTCTTTAACTGAATTAAATGGAAAAATTGTACAACTTGTACCATCTTTAAGTGTATCATGAATTGATTCATTAATTCTTAATTCATTTGGAACTCCTCCATTAAATGCTTTGATTGAATCCCATTCTCCTTTTGATCCTGATCCTGATGATGAAGATGATGATCCATATGTATCCATGATTAATTAACTTTTTCAAAAAGAAATTCAATTGAGTGATAATTGAAATAATTCACCCTTTGAATAGAATTAGTCACAGTCTCAGTCACTCTCAGAAATCTAATCGATCTTATCAATTGATCAAATTCTAAAAACTCGCGTGGATGAGCATGTGGCGCACCGGGCGCAGCAACTTACCACATCCGTGCACCGCTTGCTGTCGTGCGGCTTTGAAAAATTAAAAATTATTTTAAAAAAATTTAATTTTTTTTTAATTTAATTCAATCCTATTAAAAATTCAAATTGAAATATCAATAAATTATATCATTTTTAAAAATGGGTAAAGCTAAGAAATCAACAAAGAAGTTTAATAATAAACATCTAAAACATACTATTGATCAAAGAAAGAAAGTTAAACAATATAAAAAATTAGTTGGTGATAAAAAAAAATCAACATCATCAAATTCAAATGAAACTGAATCAAATGATAATAAAAATGAAATATTTGAAGATATGGATGTTGAAGAATTTTTTGAAGGTGGATTTGAAGTTCCAAAAGAAAATAAAACTTTAAAGAAATTGAAAGATCAAAAACAAAAGGAAAAAGAAAAAGAAAAAGAGGATGATGATGAAGAATCATCTGAAGATGAAGCTGATTTACATGGTAAAGATTTAGAAGATTTAGAAAAAGATGATCCTGAATTTTATAAATATTTAAAAAATAATGATAAAGATTTATTAGATTTCAAACCAATTGATCCATTAGATGCTATTAGTGATTCTGATTCTGAAGATGAAGATGATGAAGAAACAAAGAAATCATCTAAAAAACAAGAAATTGAAGAAGAAGAAGAAGAAGCCGAAGAAGCTATTGAAGTTACTATGAAACTAGTTAAATCATGGGAAAAAAACTTGAAATCTTCATCCCCAACAATTAAAACTTTAAAAAGTGTTGTAATTGCATTTAAATCTGCTGCAAATATGGATTCAGGTGAAAGTTATAGATATTCAATTACTGATGAAAATGTCTTTAATTATTTAATGATTTTAGTTTTAAAAAAATTACCAATTGCAATTCAAACTTTAACTCCTTATAAAATTTCAACAAATGGTAATAGATCTTTACCAAATAAAAATAATAAAAAAATTTCTCAAATTACAACAATTTTAAAAACTCATGCTGGTTCTTTAATAATATTATTAAATGATATTACAAATACTGAAACTGCTGCTTTAATATTACAATCTGTTCAAGAATTATTACCTTATTATATTTCATTAAGAAAATTATTGAAAGAAATTATGACTTCAATTGTTAACCTTTGGAGTTCAACAAAAGAAATTGATACACAAATTGCTGCTTTTGCATTTTTAAATAATTCATCAAGAGAATATCCAAAAGCTTTGTTAGAATTATCTTTAAAATCAACTTATTCAAGTTTTATTAAAAGTTGTAGAAAAACAAATATTCATACAATGCCAATGATTAATTTTCAAAAAAATTCAGCTGTTGAATTATTTGGTATTGATCAAAATTTAAGTTATCAAATTGGTTTTGAATATATTAGACAATTAGCAATTCATTTAAGAAATAGTGTTAATAATTCAACTAAAGATAGTTATAAAAGTATTTATAATTGGCAATATTGTCATTCTTTAGATTTTTGGTCAAGAATGTTATCAACTCAATGTTCACCAGAAAAAGAATTAAATACAACTTCAAAAAATAAAGAAAATCCATTAAGACAATTAATTTATCCTTTAGTTCAAGTTACAATTGGTTCAATTAGATTATTACCAACAGCTCAATTTTTCCCATTAAGATTTTATTTAATCAAATCATTAATTAGATTATCACAAAATACAGGTGTTTATATTCCAATATTCCCATTATTAAGTGAAGTTTTAAATTCAACTTCATTTACTAAATTTCCAAAAAATGTTCATTTAGCTGCAGTTGATTTTGATAATGTTATTAAAGTTAATCAAGCTTATTTAAATACAAGAGCTTATCAAGATGGTTTATTTGAACAATTTATTGAATTAACATCAGAATTTTTTGTTTTATATTGTAAATCAGTTTCATTCCCTGAATTAATTACACCACCTGTTATTTTCTTAAGAAGATATATTAAGAAATGTAATAATGGAAAATTCAGTAAACAATTAACAAATTTAGTTGATAAATTAAATACTAATGGTAAATTTATTGAACAAAAAAGATCAAATATTGAATATGGTCCAAGTAATAAAACTGAAGTCTCTAAATTTTTACAAGATTTAGATTGGGATAAAACTCCATTAGGTGCTTATGTTGCAACTCAAAGATCTGTTAAAGAAGCTAAATTAAAAGTTTTAAGAGAATCATTAGAAGCTGCTGAAGAAGAAGAAAGAAAACAAAAAGAAAATGGTTCAGATGATGAAGATGAAGAAATGGATGTTGATTCAGATGATGAAGAATAGATTTTTCATTCATTTTTTTATTTATATATAGAGAAGTGTATTTATCTTTTTTAATTAATGTACAATTTTTAAATTTTTTCAATTCTAGTAGTTTTTGTAGTAATTATCGATTCGGAGTTGAAGCATTGAACACCGAGCCTCGAGAGCCAACCAAAACTTTCACAAAATTAATTGGTAAGCATCAAGAGATTCAAAACTACTTTTTCTATGTTCTGATTCAAACAAGCAAACAATAATAATGTCAGACCTTTCAGAAGCTCTATCTCATGTGAGTCCTGAACCAGTACAAATTGATGATATACCAGGTATTTCATCACTTCCTTCATCTCCTTCAAAACCTTTCACTTTAAGAGCAATACCATTATTTACAACAATTCAAAAATATTCAGCTTTACCATTTAGTTTATTCTTAGTGCTTCATGTATCAGCGGTTGTCATTGCACCTGTTGTTGCTGGTGTTGATACCGGTAATGAAATTATCTCAATGGGTAGAGAACTTTATCAAACTGAATTTGGTGAATCTGCTCTTTTATATTCAACTATTGCACATATTGGTAGTGGTATAGCTTTAAGATTTTTAAGATCATATCAAAGATACATTAAATATGGATCTTCTAAAATAGAGCCTAAAAGAGAAAAGACCAGGCATATAACACTTAACCCAGATGAAGAAATCATTGATGATAAAAACAGAGGTTTAGGTGGTATTTCTTCAATATTTGGATTTGGTTCAAGAAGATCATTAAGTTTCCAATGGTTAGGTTTATCTCCATTAAGTTTTTCTGGTTATATGTTAATTTTAATTATGGCTATGCATGTTAAAGCTGAAAGATTGGCACCTCTTCAGGTTGATGGTGATTCATCTTTAATTGATTTATCATATGTTGCTCATAGTATTGCTAAATTAGGTGCTAAGCCAATCATTGGATTAACCATGATTACTTTTGCTTCTGCGTATCATGTTCTAAGTGGTTGGAATAGATATTTAAGATTGTTTACTTTGAAGCACAGAAGAAGATCATATATAATGATTTTTGGTTTTACTTTAATGTCCTTTATTAGTTGTATGAAGATTGCTAAAATAGGTCCTTCATTTGGTAGTACTGCTGTTGCTTTTAATAAATATATTGAAGCTTCTCATTGAGTTTATTTATTCTAATTATATTCTATTTATTCATATTTATTTGTACAAAGGTGTTTTCTTCTTTCTTTTTTCTAACTGTTTATAAAGATTTTTTATTTATGTATAATAATCTCAATTCTATTATTTATAAATACACACTATATACATAAGTAAAAAGAAGAAAAAATAATCCAAATTCTATATACAGGAATTTTATTTTAAATACAAGACAGTTCAATTAAGCTGAACATGAACTACAATTTCCAGGTTCCATTAAACTGCATTCCAGAACCTGTTCGTCATCATAAATATTATAAACTTCTTCCTCTTTATTTTGTGTTTCAGTTTCATTCAAATGGTTATTATTATTATTATTGGTATCAAGTTTAACCCTTTTTGAACTTTGTGTAACTGGTTCAGAAGCTGATCTTTTATTTTCTAAACTTTTGGAAGGATCAACAGTGAACTGAATAGCAGCAGAAGCAGCTTGTGTTCTTAAATAATACATACCAGTTTTTAAACCTTTACTCCAAGCATAAAAATGCATACTTGTTAATTTAGACATTGTTGGTTCTTTAATAAATAAGTTCATACTTTGTGATTGATCAACAAATGGTGCTCTATCAGAAGCCATATCAATTATGATTTTTTGAGACATTTCCCAAACTGTTTTATATAATGATTTAATATTTGATGGAATTGAATTAATCTGTTGAATTGATCCATTATTTTCTAGAATTGAATTTTTAATACTTTCATTCCATAATCCAATTTTTGATAAATCATCAATTAAATATCTATTAACAACTTGAAATTCACCAGAAAGAACACGTCTTGAATAAATATTTGAAGTAATTGGTTCAAAACATTCATTATATCCTAATATTTGTGAAGTTGAAGCAGTTGGCATTAATGCAACTAATAATGAATTTCTAACACCATGTTTTTGAATTTTTGATTTTAATAAATCCCAATCCCATAAATCAGTTGGTTTCTTATTCCACATATCAAATTGTAAAATTCCTTTGGAAATTGGTGAACCTTCATAAGTTTCATAAGGTCCTTCTTTTATAGATAATTCAATTGAAGCTTCTAATGATGCATGATAAATAGTTTCAAATATTTGAATGTTTAAAAGTCTAGATTCAGAGTCTCCAAATGAAAGACCCAATTCAAAAAAAGTATCAGCTAATCCTTGAACACCAATTGCAATAGGTCTATGTCTTTTATTTGAACGTTTAGCTTCAGGAGTTGGATAAATCCCAACATCAATAATTTTATTCAAGTTTTTAGCAACTATTTTAGTTATTGTATGTAATAATTGAAAATCAAATGTTTTGGATTTAACAAATTTTGGAAGTGCAACTGAAGCAAGATTACAAACTGCTGTTTCATCTTTATCTGAATATTCAACAATTTCACAACATAAATTAGATGATTTAATAGTACCTAAATTCTTTTGATTGGATTTATTATTACAAGCATCTTTATACAGTAAGAATGGATTACCTGTTTCTGTTTGAGCAACTAAAATAGCATGCCATAATTTTTGAGCACTGACTTTTTTGATATATCTATTTTCTAATTCATATTTATTATATAATTCAACAAATTCTTTACCATAAGTATCAGTTAATCCAGGACATTGATTTTCAGAAAATAAACACCAATCTTCACCTTTTTGAACTTTTTCCATAAATAAATCAGGAATCCAAAGTGCATAAAATAAATCTCTAGCTCTAACTTCTTCTTTACCATGATTTTTTCTAAGATCTAAAAATTCGAAAATATCAGCATGCCATGGTTCTAAATATATACAAAAAGCTCCTGGTCTTTTATTTCCACCTTGATCAACATATTTAGCAGTACTATTAAAAACTTGTAGCATTGGAACCAATCCACTGGAAGTACCATTAGTTCCAGCAATATATGAACCCGAAGAACGAATATTAGAAACATGTAAACCAACACCACCAGCAGATTTTGAAATTAAAGCAGTTTGATGAACAGTTTGAAAAATTCCATCAATTGAATCATCTTTCATAGCAACTAAAAAACATGATGATAGATTAGGCATTTCAGTTCCAGCATAAAAAAGTGTTGGTGATGCATGGATAAAATATTTCTTAGACATTAATTCATAAGTTTCTAAAGCTGTTTCGATATCATCACCATGAATACCAAGTGAAACTCTCATCAACATATATTGTGGGGTTTCAGCTATTTCATCATCAATTTTAAGAAGATATGATCTTTCAAGAGTTTTAAAACCAAAATAATCAAATAAAAAATCTCTAGATTGTTCTATACTTGTATCTATTTTTGTAGCATTTTGAATAACCAGATCATAAACCTGTTGTGATATTAATCTTTTGCTATTTTTATTCTTACCACTGTTTCTTAATAATTCAACATTTTCAGAAAAAGTTGAAGGTAATTTCTTTTGATAATACTTAGTAAGCACTTTAGAAGCGAGTAAAGAATGATGATAATGTATTGTGGTCATTGAAGCAATTGTTTCTGAAGTTAATGATATTAGTTCATCTATTGTTAATCTCTCTGGAAGACCTTTCAGTATTTTATCAATGATAGAAGGAATATTTATAAATTGTGGATTGAGATGAAATGATAAAGATTCTAGATATTGGGTTAATTTAGTAGCATCAAATTGGGATTCTGCACCCGTTCTTGTATTTATTACAATAGCACCGGTTACCACAGTCATATTTGATAATCTTATTAGACTTATTTGAGCTTTTAATGAACTTAAGGCTCTCTTAAAAGGATAGCATTTTCATTTTCTTATTTTTTCCACGGAGTTAATCGATTTTTGTTTTTCCGATTGTCGACACTCGACAGTCGACAGGCCCTATCACAATTCAAGTTTTACAAAAACCACAAAAATCATTAAAAAACATAATATATTATACAAAAATAAATAAAAGATACTATGGCCATAAGCCTATGTGTAATGTGCTATACAGTAAGTTAAAATCCAGTTAGCATTAGTTAACATATATCTGCAAGCAGCAGTCCAATTAGCATAAGTACGACCGGTACAAGATGGTTTAATATTATAACCAGCAACTTTATCTTTGGTCATCTTATATGGCAAATCATTAGTATTATCTAGTACTTTTAAAGCATTCCCAATTTGTGAAAGAACATCAACCAAAGCAACCATACCACCATCTAAACTATTTGAATTAAAAATCTCACTTATTGAACTAGTATAAAAAACATTTATAATTGTTTTATTTAATTTTTCAGGATTATGTGAATCTTTTTCAATCTTTTCAATTTTTGATGTGGATCCCATTGGAATTAATCTATAACCATCCAATTCAATATCAAGTAATGTAGTTACTGTAGACAGTAAAAGTACAATTTGACCTAAAGCAGCATTTATCTCGTGCCATGAGACTTTAATATCATCTAAACTACCTAATCTTAATCCATTAATTGTACCAAATTGACCATCATGTGAAATTGAAAATATATCATTGAATACATTTATCTTTCTTAATGCATCTAATTGATTCAAATCTGATTCATATAATGATTGAATTCGTTGTAATTCACCAAGTTGTGATAATGATTCCAAATCATATTTATTTTTTTGATCACACAATTGCTTTTCAGTAATATTTAATTGTTTTAATTCTGATTCCATTTCCATTAATTGTTTAGTTAAATCTTCACTTTCTTTTTCTGAATTTTCTAATTTTGAAACTAATTCAATTTCTTCATTTTTTAAATTTTCTAATTCAATTAATGATTCTTTAGCTTTGGTTGAATTTGGACCATTTTGAATTACCAATTTTTTTAAAAATTGAACATATGTATCTTTTTCCATTGATAATTGATCAAATTTCTTTTTCAGTTCTTCAATTAAAATACTTGCACAATCACCACAAACTGGATAATCAATTTCATATTTTGATGAAATTATATTAAAAATATTTTGTAATGTTGATACTCTTTCACTCATTGGTATCTTATCAATTTCTTTATATTGTTGTTTTTTATCATCTAATATAACAAATGATCCATCATCAATATTAATTGATTGAGAATCTTTAATTAATGGCTTTAAACCATTACTTAATGCTTCTTTAAATATTTTATTTCTTTCATCTGATATTATAGGATATTCATTTGATGTTAAATCTATATTTTCTTGTTTTAAGTTATTATTATTTGTAATTGCCAATCCAACTGATGTAGTTTCAATTGATGGTCTTTGGCCATAGTTAACCGTAAGTAGATGCTTTTGTGCATTACTTAAACCTTCTAATGACTGATCCAATACTAGAGGTAGTTTACATCTCTGGCACATGTAACCTGACATTGTTTAAGATGATTTGAAGATATTTTATGGATGTTTGTTTTCTTATTCAGTTGTTTCCACTTGTTTCTTTGCCTTTCTATAACAGATACAGAATTTACTTTTCAAAAAACGTATAGTTACACCGAGTCTGTGCGAC